>JACSZP010070728.1:0-17315 GCA_016161895.1 Pinna nobilis
TTCTATTGCAAAGTCACCATAGAATACCAGGTGTGTGAAACTAGGATTAAATAATGACAAGCTGTGTATTGTAACATGAATTTCTGTTGAAGGAGTGTATTGGGCAGCTATGACTCCAATAAACAATTGGAAGAGTCTATTGTTATTTTTGGGGAAATAGATAGATTCTGGTAACCCTTTCTTCACTATAAACCATGATAGACTAATCTTAGAACTAATTGACCTTGTGAATGGAATTTCCCTAGGAGTGACACTGCTATGTGTATGCTAACTTGTGTATTTGTTCAAAGTGTTGATTCAAAGTTGGTTATGTAATACTGGCAATCCACTCTTCCATACTCAGTAAGCAAAACATTGCACAGGTTTTACCCATAATGCACCAAATATGCTTACTTTAAAAGACATTAGTGGTCTAAGAAAGATAACACTTATAAAATTTATGGGAGGCAAAACTTGTAAAAATATTGTCTATAACATTAATCTTTACAAGTTCCCCCTTTGGAGCCCCAGTTCTTACTGGACGAGTTCTAAAATGTGGCAAGCAAAACTACACCCCATGGGAAACCTCCATGCAAATTTACATGAAGATCCCTTCATTACTTCCTCAGAATAGCGATAACAGAATTGACATCTTAAAACCCGAGTTTCCCCTTTGGGGCCCCCGATTCTTTTTGAATCAGTTCCAAAATGATGCATGCAAAACTAGACCCCATGGGGGACCTTCATGTAAAGTTTGTGAAAGATCCCTTCAGTAAATTCTGAGAAACAGCGATAATGGGAATTGTTTAAGGACGGACCACGGACAGAAGGTGATTTGAAAAGCCCACCATCAGTATGATGATGGGCTAAAAAAAAAAAAAGGCCAGATACCTGGGATGTGACAGAAGAAAGGAACGACAGGACAGATAGCTTTGTCCATTTTGGCTCACCAGGCGGGGACCAAAAATGACCCGACATTTTTCTACATTCACAGCAACAGCTTTGACCATCTTAATATTACAACTAAAGGGGTCATACTCTCACCTTGTTCATCATCTGCCATTTGTTTACAGTGGTCAACTGTTGCTGTTGCTATGTCAACCAATCTCTCGACAATAAAACTTCCCTCTGTATCAATGTAAATGGCCTCTCCTTCCAGACCACCAAAGCACTCGGGTATCTGGACATCCACAACTAGCTGCATGCTGTATAGCACAAAAACAAGGAAATCAGAAAAACAAAACTGATGTACACTCACCCCCCCCCCCCCCCCCCCCCCCGCCGAGCTAATTAGCCCAAGAAATAAACGAAAAGTGTCACCTTCTGCTATAACAAATAATTAGCTATTGTATTTTAAATTGAAGGTGAAGGTCCTTTGACATATTGAAGGGTAGGAACGGATTTAACGACACACACTTTATGGTGATGAATAGCTAAATCGATTTAGTTCAATTGTGGCAACAATTACGTGAAACTTTAATGGATCACACTCAGAGATGACAACTGTCAACAGAATGATGGATGCAGGATAGACAGAAAAAACTCCATGGATTCAGTCTCCAAAATTATTTTCAGAGGAGGAAAAAAAAATTGTGCAAAGCATGATCCAGATCAATGCATAAATGAACATGACATGGACCATAAACCAAAAATTCAAAATGACTGAATTGCAGATCTCATTTTAACAAAGGACAATAAGTTTATGTCCATTGGAAAAAAAAATTGTGTGAATTAAGAGCTAGATCACTAAATACTGGACTGGATGGTTAACGGTACTGTTGTTTAACTTCCCGGTACCACTCAAGAATCTTTACTTATATGGAAATATCACGGAATATTAATGAGGGGCTATTAATTTTGGCCTATGCTCGGCAGTTATGAGCAGTGAAGTTTCTTTAACCCATCAATGTGAAAGATTCTTGAGTGGAACATTATACCATAACCCAACATCAAGCACATTTTGTCTTGAAAGTGTAACAAATAATTACCACATTTGTGTTTTGCCTATACCAGGAGCTCCGCAGAACTCGGTGATTTTACAGAGTGGTATACCACCACCCAGCATGTTGTCAACGTTTTCCGAGAATGTAATGATAAACGGCAGCGACTGTTCCTCACGCAACATATCCAGTGCACAGACAGCACTGGACTTCTGGGTCACTGTAGAGTTATCTCCCCCTGGTGTGCGGCCATTAACTAGCTGGATGATCTCCAAACATTCTTGTAATCCAATTCCAGTCTCTGAAATCAAAAATTAAATTTTAACTCAGTTATAAATGCAATGTTTCATATCACATAAATGTTTATAACAGCAATTCTAACAATAAAGGTATATGAATGTCCTAAACATGTAGACCCTTGAATACATTAAACAAACTATATTTAATTTTGTCCTAATGGGATGAAATACCCAGGGTCGAAGTTCAAGATCACTACATGTGGGTCAAATGTCTATGTATCAAAATGTAGTTGTTGTTGTATTGTTGTTTAACGTCCCACTCAAGAATCTTTCACTCATATGGAGACGATATCGTTTGCCATTGAAGGGCGACAAATTTTTCTTGGCACTTGTGACCATAGAGCAGGGAGGTTTCTTGAATGTGCCAACACCTACTGTGAAACGGGGCATTGGTTTTTACTGTCTCATTCGAAAGACAGGGACGGCCAACCGAAGTGTGGCGCCGGACAGATTTGAACCCCAAAAATGTATCTTGATCTATAATCACATTATTCCTAATTCTAGAAATCAGCAATCATAAATGATGAACAGCTCAGCTTCATGTGTTTGTTTTAATATGCAAATGGACAAATTACATAATCTGTCAGTCTCAATCACCGGATTTTAAGAGCTATTGAAAACATTTTACTATCGAATTCATAATACCAGACTTTATGCCATGGCTAATTAATATCCCAAATGCAGCTTATCTTTAGCACTGTTGGCCCAACACAAACCTTTACTGAGTTCCGATGGTTTGAGTTCTTTTAGATCCTCCACAACTAAGAACCCAGCTTGACATAATTTTGTCTTGTGGATGGGTGCAATTGGAAAAGATGTCAATTCCCTCCCACTCTGCATACTGTTCCGATCTTACACCTTTCCCTGAAATAAAAGAGAATAAAATTAACAAATTTGATTTATTTTATCTTTCTTTTTTACACATACGGTAAGTGTACAGTGAAAACCATTCATGACCATTTTTCATCTAAAAAGAAAGAGTGACAAAGGATATCTCTAGTTTTACTGCCTCATCTGAAGAGCAGCCAGGGATAGCCAACGGCACACACAGTGCTCACAGCACGGATTCGAACTCACAACCACAAAGCAAACATATGCAAACCATCGAGTCACAAGGACCCCTCTACGTGACTTGTGAGGCAACCACTAATTTCTTTTGAAACGTCGAGGTCATGAATACTTCCCACCTAGGAGGTCAGGGAAGTACATTGTATGACCTCGACGTTTCAAATAGAAATTAGGCAACCATGAGACAGTTTAATGTAAATGCATGCGCATACATGTAAATTGTATTCATATGTGAGGGTTGAATATGATTTGAAAATAATAAATAAGTGTCGACCCTCTATCTAGAGGTCACCTGTGAATAGGGGCCAAACAGGTCAGTCCATTTGGTGACCCCTACTTACCCCAGGTTTTACATATCAAAGGTAACTCGTGCCCTAATCTTTGACACCTATAAATATTACGTAATTCGTTAAACCTGTATTATGTATCAACCCATTATCCACGTGTTGTTAATCTAACATCGTCTCCTTTCCCTCCAAAATGTCAAATTTGTAGCAAGTACACACTAACTTGTGACGTCACGACTTCGTGTGCTCAGAAGCTATCAATGGCATCCTAGTGAACTAGAGACGTGATGGAGAAGTCGTACGGGAATGACTCTTCGTCCTTTCAGCGTTTTCTGAGTGATTTTTGTAAAACTGTGATTGTTGAAGCAGAAGAAGATGATACTCTACCATTTAGAATCTTAAGTGATCGTCTGACACCGGATGAAATCCATGGAGAATGTTTGGACTGGACACTCCGTTACTTAGGATTACAGTGGGTATTTTTTTCTCTCTATCTCTCGAGTTTTCGGACATTATAAATGCGTTGGACTGTGGTCGGTCATTTTATAAGTGTTGTGGATATCTTATATTTTAAACGGGGAATATGAATCTAGTTTTTATTCATGTCGCTATATGTCAAATTAAATAGATAAAATATCGGCGTATGACTAAACTGTCTAAAGTTATGTTGGATTCTACAACACTTGTTTTGTTTATTATAAATAAATGCATGTATCGGTAGGCCTATCACATGAATATCAACGGACGTCGTCGGATGTCATAGGGAAAGGGGTTGCCACGAATATTTTAAATAACAGTTTCTGATTGTTTTATTATTATACAGGATTTGATTTCAATGAGTTGCATGAAGTCTTCCTCATATTTTTTAATCAAGGGGTTTAGAAAACACTATTGATGAAGTCTGCTTTCATGATTCATTTATGAATCAATTCAATATAATGAAGTCATACATGTACATGTAGTGTTTCCTACACATGGGGGAAATCATGAACAAGGGATTTCATTGTTTGCGCCATGGCAGTAAAGTCAGTGTGGCATTACATGGCTACAAAGTGTCCTTCAGTTAACTACCAGTCCATGCTATATCAGTGTACAATGTATTAGGCTGTCTATTTTCTCATCCACCACCCTTGCTCTATTTTATCCAAGTACATGTAAATATCTACATGTACATGTAGCAATTACAAAGACCAAGTTAAAGAGATTCTCTGGTTAGTTTACATATAAACATTCCTGATAATGCATTTTCATTAGCACTCAGACTATATAAACAAATATGTGTACAAGGAATTGGTCACGGTCCATCAGTCCAAAGGTTCACTAGTCTGGAGGTTCACTATAATCCAAAGGTTCACCAGTCCGACACAGAACCTCCCGAGGATTTCATTGGTTAATAAAGCAGCAAATACTTCAATACTTGGTTCATACTTCAATAACCCGAACGCTAATTAAGCCACCCCGCTTATAGTTGTGTATTACGTCACACACACTGAATGCAGTGATGTTGGCAGTTGTCATAATGACACAATTAATGCGCAACTGTTTGATTATATTATTTTGATAAAAGATAAAACGATGTTTCAAAAATTGACGAAGTTACATGTATTACCAAAATTTATTGATAAGCATTGGTTCTATATTTTTTTGCCTGTTCTCACATCAAAATGACCTGAATAAAAACGGTGCACGCTTTTGTGTAATTCGCGTTGCGAATTACACATTGTGCACTGTCTTCATTCAGGTCATTTCGCAGTAAAACGGAAAAGATATAGAATCAATGCTTAATTAACCAGGAAATAGGCAGTTGTAATGCTTGGCAAGATGTTCCAAATGACACTTGTGGTCTGCCAAGTCACAACAGTGTACAGTACAAGTATAGATCTATTACATGTATTATTACACCTTTTAACCCATTCAACCCCAAGTATCAGAATGGTATGCTCTATTCCATTGTCTGGACCAGTCTATTTCGGTCTGTGGTGTTGAAAGGGTTAATGTTGTTTCCTTCATGATCTTAATAAACTCTGCGAGTCATATAGTGTCAGAAATGATAACTTCCTGGGGGACATCGTTCATGTATAAAGCTAACACAATGGACATTAATGCTTCTTCTGCTATTGACTTTTCTTTAATTTGAGTACCAAGCATCAAAGACGTTGGTAATTGACCCTAAAACGTGAAATAAAAAGGTTGTAGACTGCCCTTGCCCTGCAGAGTAAAAAGATAATCACCTCATTCCTGTTTGCTGTGTACTGTGCAGACATTGGCCAGACTTATTCCTCCGTACCATTATATAGTCTATAACCAACATAAGTAAATAATTTTGACCACCATTGCCTAGTGGTAAGCCTGTTCAACTTCTGATCCCGAGGTTTGAGGTTCAAGCACAAGCCATATTATGGACCTTCATGGTTAGCTGTCCCTGTCTCTCCGATGAGACAGTAAAAATCAATACGGGTCCGTTGTCATAGTGGGTGTTGACATTTTGTTGAACACTCCTTGCTCTATGCCCATAGAGCATAGGCAAAATTTGTCGCCCTTCACTGGCGCACGGTGACGTCTCCATATAAGTGGAATATTCTTGAGTGAGATGTTCAACAACAATACAATAGTAAACACCGGTAGTTGTTTAGAGCCATTGATTGTGGATTTGTATTAGAGTGCTGAACTTCAGACTCTTTGGTCGTGGATTCAAGTCTTGAAGGAGACAACTCTTTTTCATGCCCTTCAGATCAGACAATGTATTGTGGTGTCACAGTAGTTTTTGTCATGTATATACAGGGCTTGAGGAGCCTCCGTGGCCGAGTGGTTAGCATTTTCGTATGCGAAAGATCCGGGTTTGAATCCGCGTAGCGCCACTCCGCGGCTGGCCATCCTTGTCTTTTGGATGAGACGGTAAAAACTGAGGTCCCGTGTCACAGTAGGTGTTGGCACGTTAAAGAACCCTCCCTGCTCTACGACCAGCAGTGCTGAGCATAGGCAAAATTTGTAGCCCTTCACCGGCACACGGTGACGTCTCCATATGAGTGAAATATTCTTGAGTGGGACATTAAACAGCAATACCATACAGGGCTTGAAATTAAAGCAATTTTTCTAGGTGGCCCACAGGGCCAGTAGAAAAAAAATCTACTGGCCCCACATAAAATCTACTGGTCAACATAAAAAAAAAAAGAATTTATTTTAGGTCAATAGGTGATATACTGCTTGAATGACAAAATATTTTCAGTTTGTAATAAAAATGGAATAGATCATTTTGGTATATTTAAATAGGCTTGATTTAAGCACCCACTCCAATAAGCTGATTCTTTTCAGAATTTCTACTGGACAGCAGGGCAACTAGAAATTTACTGGCCCATTGGAATATTTACTTGCCATTGGTCAGCAGACCACTGCTAATTTCGATCCTCATGTTTAATTCCTTGAAGAAAAGAGAAAGAGAATCGGCCAAAATTTGAAGCCCTTTTCACAGGCATTTGGTGACATCTCCATATAAGTGAAAGGTCCTTTAGTGAGATGTTTACCATTGACAACAACACAGCTATGCCTACAACAACTGTAGTTTCAGTAACTATGTAAGATGATATAAAAATGATATCACATGTTCATGAACATATTGTACCAATCACAAAATTGGCAAAAGAATTGTATTTTGAATCTGTGCCCTTGTAAACATGCATGTATACATGTTTACCACAGTGCATGTACTAACCCTAAGTATTTAAATAGGAACTAGTACAGAATAACTTATTTTATGAGACCACCCCTTATCCATGGAAAATGTGGTCCACAGTACAGTAGAACATGTCTTGAGGGAGCACCCCCACAGCCATGGAAATATGGTTTATATTGTATACAGGTCAACCAGTCAGTTGGTCCTACATGTATCTAGAGAGACCACCCCACCGACATGGAAATGTGGTCTATACAGTAGAACCTGTCTTGAGAGACCACCCCTGCAGCCATGGAAATTTTTTCTATACAGTAGAACCTGTGTTGAGTGAACACCCCTACAGCCATGGAAATTTGGTCTATACAGTAGAACCTGTCTTGAGAGACCACCCTTACAGCCATAAAAAAGTGGTCTTTGCAGTAGAACCTGTCTTAAGAGACCACCCTTTCAGCCATATAAATTGTGGTCTATACAGTAGACTCTGTCTTGAGAGACCATCCTTACAGCCATGAAAAAGTGGTCTATGCAGTAGGACCTGTTTGAGAGACCACCCTATCAGCCATATAAATTGTGGTCTATACAGTAGGACCTGTCTTGAGAGACCACCCAACAGCCATGGAAATTTGGTCTATACAGTAGAACCTGTCTTGATAGACCATCCCTACAATCATATAAATTGTGGACTCTGTCTTGATAGACCATCCCTACAGCCATATAAATTGTGGTCTATACAGTAGACTCTGTCTTGATAGACCATCCCTACAGTCATATAAATTGTGGTCTATACAGTAGACTCTGTCTTGATAGACCATCCCTACAGTCATATAAATTGTGGTCTATACAGTAGACTCTGTCTTGAGAGACCACCCCTACAGTCATGGAAATGTGGTCTATACAGTAGAACCTGTTTTGAGAGACCAACCCTACAGCCATGGAAATGTGGTCTTTACAGAAGGAGATGTCTTGGGAGACCAACCTTACAGCTATGGAAATGTGGTCTTTACAGAAGGAGATGTCTTGGGAGACCAACCTTACAGCTATGGAAATGTGGTCTATACATTAGAACCTGTCTTGAGAGAACCAACCACACAGTCATGGAAATGTGGTCTATAGAGTAGAATTTGTCTTGAGAGACCAACCCCACAGCCATGGAAATGAAGCCTACATGTACTGTGTTTAGAAAAATTCTCTTGACATCTCATGAACAACCACTACAAGCAATTGTCCCTTGGACAAATACTACGGTACTCAGCAAACACTCATGAATCAGATTTTTTAATTTTTACTCAAGAGATCAGACTAGTGTTTTTCCTGAGCACTGGTCATGTACATGTAGATGTGGATACCATGTGTTACTACATGGCTAGTTAGTGTTGACAATATAAAGGAGAATCGTGCATGTTTATAGTGCAGTGAATTTGAGGAGGATGTTCACATCCTGAATTGTTTATTGAGATCACTTACAATGTGTCATGTACTCGGATTGTTGTAAGTGTCCAATTGTTAAATTAGGTCAAGTTCCTGGATTGGCGATATAAGTATTTATATCTATATTTAAACATAAACATATATGTATGTACATAGTAATGCATGACAATGTATAGGAGCATCTTATCTTTGGCTATTTAAACATGTAATATAAATCGGAATATTTTATTTTGTCTAGGTAGAATTGTACATGTACATTTACATATTTACACAGTCTGTATCATACATTTATAGACCTATACTTTTGTTAGAATGTCTGGTTAAACCTTTGAGCTCTGGCCACCTGAAATAAGTGGCCCTCGATCCCACCCTTGAATCATGGACAGGGATACTAAAAACAAAAAACTTGGCTGGAAATCCATGCAGCCATCAGGGTATATATATATGAACAGTGGAGCCTCGCCTAGAGACCACCTCACTTATGATACCACCTCACTCATCAGACCAGCAAAGACCAACAAAACTCACTCAATTTATCACTCTTTAAGGCTATTTCAACCTCACTTAGGAGACCACCTCACTAATCATACCAGTTCTAGCCAGTCACGTGGGTGGCCTTATTAGCTAGTTTCCACTGTAGATGAATTATTTCATGAGTCTACCTCCACCTCCCATGTCAGCTCTTTTTGTTCCCAATTTTCCAACAGAAATTCCCTATCATAATGATAAAAAATTAGTCAATGTGTTACCAAACAGCAGATTTTCCAAATGCTGGTAGATTGCTATGGTAATCTTCAGCATAAACTCACAAAAAAGTGGAACTAAATTATCTTCAGATTAACATGGCAGAGTTCACACCACATAGTAAAATTTTAACAAAATGCAAAAAAAATTTAGAAGTTGACTAAAAAATCTTGAATTTGGCTAATTTTTTTTGCTAGAGTGATTTCAAAGATTATTTTGTGACAGTTAGGGAAAAACATTCCTGTGGCAATATATTGGTAAAATACAGGTAAAATCTTCTCTTTTCCTGTGACAATATATTGGTAAAATACAGATAAAATCTTCTCTTTTCCTGTGACAATATATTGGTAAAATACAGGTAAAATCTTCTCTTTTCCTGTGGCAATATATTGATAAAATACAGGTAAAATCTTCTCTTTTCCTGTGGCAATATATTGGTAAAATACAGGTAAAATCTTCTCTTTTCCTGTGGCAATATATTGGTAAAATACAGGTAAAATCTTCTCTTTTCCCTGACTACTTCAGGTTAATCATTGTTGTGCTCGATACAAATTCATTTGGCTCAAAGAATTTCAGTTTGGCTAATTTTTTTAAAATTTGAAACCCTGGTGTGAACCTTGCATGATATACAAATTTTATTTTGATATGAAAAAAAAACAACCAAATTTTACCCATAATGGTTTTAAAATTACCAATTTCAACACTATGGCCATGGGTCATGTTCCAAAGGAGTTGAGAAAAGGCCAAGGCTTCATTCCGTCACCTCAAGGTACATCGGAAGAAATCGTAGTGTTTACAATTTACCAGAGATGTTATTCCTGTTTTTGCTTACATGGGAAAAACAGGCACCATGTTGATATGTCTGGTGGCAAATTTGAAAATAAATCCGATCTTAAAATGGAATAAAATGGGTTTGTTTGACTAGGAATAACTATTTAAATGTCGCAGCTCTCTCCGTAGGTATAACAGGACTTTAATATCTGTTTGTGACCATAATGACATGGTGATGTATTGGTCATTGCTGTCAAAGTGTTGTTCAAAATGTCCAACCCAAACTGAGGAATCAGTCTAGCTAAGGCCATCTATAAGAAAATTGTTGGTTTAATGTAAAATTACCTGGGGCCTCTGTGGCCGAGTGGTTAGCGTGTTCGACTTCGAGCCGAGGGATCCGGGGTTCGATTCCCGCAGCGCCACTCCGCGGTTGACTGTCCCTGTCTTTCGGATGAGACAGTAAAAACCGAGGTCCCGTGCCACAGTAGGTGTTGACACGTTGAAGAACCCTCCCTGCTCTACGGCCAGCAGTCACGCAGCAACAGCAGCAAAATTACCTACTCTTTCAAAACTCTGTGACTCCATTGTTTTTTAAAGCGGCTGCTGTGGCCTAGTGATTAGCATGTTCACCTTTTGATAATGAGGTCATGGGTTCAAATCCAAGCCACACTGTGGTTGGCTGTACCTGCCTTTCAGATGATGATGAGACAGTAAAAACCGAGTTCTCATGTCACAGTAGATGTTGGCACGATAAAGCATAGTCAGAATTTGTCATTCTTCATGGGCACACAGTAGCATCTCCATTAAGATGAAAGATTCTTGAATTGGACATTAAACAACTATACATGTACAACCATTGAAGTTCTGATTTTTTTCCCCATAAGCAACATGTACAGTACCTGATATTGCAATATTTCCCCATTGCTTATACTGTATTATACATGTATGCATGCATATTTTACAGTTTTCAAAAAGAAGAAAAACCTTCTTAGTACCTACATGTACAATGTACCTACAACATGTACTCACAGCAAAAAAATCTGAGTTATGTCTCAGCCAGCAAACAATTTCTTAAGGATGGCCTTTGCCATGAAATCGATTTCTGATCGTCAATCACTGGGCTAGGAAAAAGGAAGTCTTTACAATTGCAGAAAATGACTTCAGTTATTAAGATTTGAAATGTTCTCATAGTCACAAATACATTATCATTTGAATAAAAAACAGATCTGTATTCAGGGGTTTATTACCTTGTTTTTCTTATTCTTAATGTGGATCTGAAGCTGTTTTCTATAACAACATGAGGTTATTGTCTGCAGATTAAAGCTTTACTAAACTTTTCCTTCCTGTTTTGAAAGACCTCTAATGACTAAGAAATTTTTGTCGTAAAATAATCTTACTTAAACTTGCCTTGTGTGTATGTTTTTTTTCAACCATATTTATGACAGATATTGGCCTACAACATCAAGTATGTTCCACTGGAAATTCATATTTTTATTTTCCCAATTTTTTTGTTAAAAAATTCAAAGATGAAAATGAAATTCAGAAAATATGCTGCCAAACTGTAAAAGTTTAATTAGTATGCAGGTAGATTTGGTATTGTAATCTTTAACAAATTAGATATAGTAAATAGGGATCTACTGGTACATACTTGTTACTTAAACGTTGTACATGTACATGTACATATTTCATGTTAACATACATGTACAAGAAATCCCAAGTTTGAGCCAAGATTCCTAATTCCAGTGCCAATGGCCATGATCCCCAAATTGGTAAGTACTGTCCAACCTGTTTCAAGAGACCGTACAAGGGAAGGAGCAAAAAGGGTCACATATGACAGGTGGTCTCTTAATTCAGGTGATTTTTATAGGAAAAAGCCATTTTGGGAACCATATATTTAGGTCACATAAGGCAGGTTTTCCTTTAACTCAGTGGGTCTTTAAGGCAGGTTAGACTGTAATGGTTGCTGTTTTAAGATAGTTCTTTTCTTGCAAGACAACTTTTCCCACAGATTCCTTGGTCTCTCACAACAGGTTCTACTGTGCAAGGCAGTGCTAAGCAAACTTAGATTTCTTCATTCCTGTCTACATGCATGTAACCCATAGTTATCATCTACATGTACATTGATTCTTTGTACCAGTAGTTCAAGGCCTAGGTAAGCTCTGTGCAAATTGATACATGTATCTTATAGATTTTATTTAGTTTAGTGGGGTTTTTTTTCTTCAAAGATCAGATTGGGCAGTAACTGAAATATGAGTTCTCCGCAGGGGTTCAAGATAAAACCTCTTCTCAAAGAGGAAGTAGTATGTTTGAAATACATTATCTATATTTTTCGTTAGCACCGCAGTGGCGGTTTGATCTGAGTGGTGAAGATTCCACTTAGGTCAGTAGGAAGCTGACTTGATCTGTAGGTGGAGTGAGCATTTCTATCAGCGCTTGATATCAAAGTACAATTTTTTTTTTTTTTATAAATAGCATACCTGATATCTTACATGTATGTGTATATATTAAGTCATCATGACATCATCATGTAGTCAGACAAAGTCTAACTGCTGTGTCTGGCTGGTTATATTTTGGTTTGATATGTCCCATTCAGGAATATTTTTTAGATGCTCCAAATACTAGAGAAGGGCAGGGCTGCAAATTTTGGCCTTTGCTCGGCACTTATTGCCCTTGAGCAGTGAGGGTTCTTTGACATGCTGACACAGGATCCCTGTGTTTAGCTGTAAGTTATCTGAAGGATAGTTAAAGCTACCGCTAATCACCCAAGTAAGATTCAAACCCTGAACCTCCTGATCTGAAGGCAAGTACATGTACTTTGCTATAGAGTTAGAAGAATTTGTCTGAAGAATTAAACTTAAGAATTTACTCAAGTCTGAGAATTTTTTTTCAACTCCAGCTTCTCTGTTGATCAGGATTCAGGATTAGCTTGAGTTGAGTAAATTCCAAGACTTAAGTAAATTCTTAAGTTTCATGGCACCAGCCTCTGCTTCTTAGAGAGGTTGTTCTATGTGCAAGAGATCCGTGGTATGAATTGGTATTGGAACAAAGTTCCCTGGTAAGTTATTTAGTACAATTATTCATCTAGTGCTTGACGATTTAAGCAACAGTGGTGGGATGTTTGGATGAAATCTTTAAAACCTTGACAAAGACTTAATACAAACAAATGTAGGTGATAACACCAGAAAGACCCAACTGCCCAATAGTCCTAACTATTGAGCCTGGGCGTTATTTGACACCCATCGTGTGAATTAAATGGACTCTAAAAACATACGAGTGAAAGATTCTTGAGTGAGATGTTGAACGACAAAACAACAGCAAATTTAATTCTCGTCCTGACTATGTAGAAGAATTCTCTTCACCTAGAATAAATAAAAACTGTCTAATTGCAATTTGTGAAATACATAGTACAAACATGTACGGTAATTTTTATTACATGTTTGTGAAAGGGGCAAATGCGTGTTTAATTTTGAACCTGCATGAATTTTAATTAGCATTTTGTCAACACCATCTATTTATAAATCTAAATTGTGCACCTGTACATCTTGAAAATAACAATTCAAATTTTACTTCTGAAGTGGTAACACCTGGGTTAATAAGTATGGAATTTCACATTATACAATGTAGTTTGTAATTATGCACACCCCCCCCCCCCCCTTCTATAATAGAAGAATCACAGGGAGTATAGTTTTAGTTTACATATTTTTATTTGTTCGTTTTATATGGCAAAACTTTCTTAAATCTCCACTAGAACTGTTGGACTGTACATCACAGTAATTTCCTATTTCAATAGTACAGACAAGGGCTTTCTGTTAATCCATATTACTTTTACCGCAACATTGGAGTTTGATCCAATTGTTAGACTAGTTTTTGGTTGTACAAATGTATTGTTGTTTGATGTTCCACTCAAGAATCTTTGGCTTATATGGAAACACCACTGTGTCTTGGTGAAGAGTGATAATTCAGCCGCAGCTCAGCACTTATGGCCACTGGAGAGCAGGGAGGATTCTTAAATGTGCCGACACCTGCTCTGACACGGGACCTTGATTTTTTATTGTCTCATCGGAAGGGCAGGGACAGCCAAGCGTAGTGTGACACAGATTCAGATCCACAACCTCATAATCAGACGGCAAACACCCTAACTACTAGGTCAGACGTACTTTATAGAAACTCAGTAAAACTGTTCATGTGCTTTACTGCCAAACAGGGTTATTTGGAGAGGAAATGTAAGACTATGTTGTCCGGCTTCAATCTGTTTTCCACTTGGCTATTTTTTTTCTCCTTATCATCTTTGCTATACATGTACAATACACCCAACAACTATTCAGTTTTATAGTGGTAGCCAGTTTTTAGTCCACCCTCAATCATGCTGGGTTCTTTCTTTTGTTCACACAAACTGACAGATTTTCTCACAGTTACAGCTAGTTGTTCTAACCATTGGCCCTGAGGACTCCACCTTTATTTTTAGCCATTTCAATTGGAGGAGGGGGGGGGGCTTTAGATTTGCTAGATATTTGGCGTTATCCTGATTCCAGGCCACTTAAACTCCAAGTGTAGTGACCAGTTCACCATTGAGTAACCAAGTGAAATTTTACTCAGCAGATCGCTTCTTCTTGTTGTTTTATGACTATTTTTTGAATATCCAGGAAATTAAAACACAAACAAACCTTGAACTGCATGTAGACCCAATTCTTTTTTTTTTTTCATTTAATGATACAGAAATTAAAAAATATGCAAACAGGGAAGTGAACAAGCCACTTGAGCAGTGTTTTGTACAAGGGTACATACATGTGCATGTGCTTTTGTCAAGTAGTATTCATGATTGGGGCTCCCAAGGGGGAATGGGTTAAATCACCCCATTATAATTTTCATATTGTAAACCTTTTAAATAACTCCATTATAAATTTCATATTGTAAACCTTTTAAATTACTCTATTATAGATTTCATGCTGTACTTTTAGTACATGCCTGCCATATATGTAGAATGCTGGTATGTCAGTTTTATGATATTCATGTCTTTTGGGGCCTCCGTGGCCGAGTGGTTAGCGTGTTCGACTTCGAATCTGAGGGTCCGGGGTTTGATTCCCGCAGCGCCACTCTGCGGTTGGCCATCCCTGTCTTTCGGATGAGACAGTAAAACGAGGTCCCGTGTCACAGTAGGTGCTGGCACGTTAAAGAACCCTCCCTGCTCTACGGCCATAAGTGCCCAGCATAGGCAAAATTTGTCGCCCTTCACCGGCACACGGTGACGTCTCCATATGAGTGAAATATTCTTGAGTGGGATGTTAAACAACAACACAACAACATGTTTTGATTTTGACATGACATGACATTAAATTTCACATGGTCACTCAGTGGTCAATTGGTCACTACACTAACCTGCCTTAACGACCCATTCAATTAAAGGATTACCTGTTTTATGTGACCCACATGCGTGGTTCCCAAAATGACTTTTTACTATGTAAATCACCTTAATTAAGAGACCACCTGTCATATGTGATTCTTTTTGCTTCTTCCCTAAGACGATCTCTAAAAACAATTAGACTGTATATCATGACTTTTAATACAATAACATTGACCGAATATGTTTGACATATGAAAGAAATTCAGGGCACCATTGGGGCGGCTATGGCCGAGTGGTTAGCGTGTTCGCCTTCTGTTTGTGAGGTTTTGGGTTTGAATCCAAGCCATGTTTCGGTTGGCTGTCCTTGTCTTTCGGATGAGATGGTAAAAGCAGCGATCCAATTTAACAGTGGGTGTCAGCACATTATAGAACCCTCCCTGCCATGTGGCCATATGTGCTGAACATGGCACACAGGCAAAATATGTCGCCCTTCACCAGCGACAGGGCTAGAGATGTCTCCATATACAATGTAAGTGATTGATTCTTGAGTGGAATGTTTAACAACAATACAACTCACCGTTCAGAGCCCCATCATTGTTTGAAGGAAAAGGAAAGCTGTGAAATACATGTACAAGTAGACATGTTCCGGCCATGTTTGTCATAGTTATCCTACCAAGGTCAATCTTAATTTATGGTATGGTATTGTTGTTTAACGTCCCTCTCAAGAATATTTCACTCATATGGAGAAGTCACCGTGTGCCGGTGAAGGGTTACAAATTTTGCCTATGCTCGGCACCGCTGGCCGTAGAGCAGGGAGAGTTCTTTAACGTGCCAACACTTACTGTGACACGGGACCTCGGTTTTCAATCTTAATGAGGATTACGGGGAAGAAGAATATACAGTTGTTGATTTTCAGAAGAAAAAAAAATTAAAGGCGGGGGGTCTAAAAGTTTTTTGAGCTTTCAGATTTACAGATGGTCTCTTTTTTTGGGGGGGGGTCCAATTTTTTTTTACAATTTGTTGAATTTCTAGTAATTGTGTCGAATATATGTCTCCCTAACGAAATTGTGTGTTTAGCAATTTTTTTTCAGAAAATAAAAATTTGTAGGCCAAATCTCAATATATATCCTCTCATTATTGAGGATGTTTTTGACAACAGTGGAACCTCATCTTAAGACCCCCTCACTTAGGAGACCACCTCGCTATTAAGACCACCAGTCTTTTCATCATTATTTTAGGCTATTTCAACCTCATTTAGGAGACACCCACACTAATCAGACCAATTTCAGCCAGTCACTTGGGTGGTCTCAATAGCGAGGTTCCACTGTATTTATCATATTTCCAGTAATTTATGACTAATGCACATGTATATCAAGATGTGTACACAACAGAAAAAAAATATGTTGACATCACTTTTTAGTGCTTGCACCACAAGGTGAAATTTTAGCAAAGTGCTAAAAATTTTATAAAAGCTCAAATATTGTTTATGGCTAATCATTTTCCTAAAATGATGTAACAGATTATTTTGTGACAATTGAGGAGAAATCCCTACCTATGGTAGTATACAGGTAAAATACAGGTAAAATCTTACCATTTCCCTGCTTACATCGAGTAACTCATCAATGATCATGGTTTTTGCACTATAAAATTTCATTTGGCTCAAACAAATTCTTCTTTGGCTAATCTTTTGGTTTTCGTATTTGAAATCTTGGTGTGTTACCAGCTTTTTGTTATCTATGGTGAAATTTTACTGAAATAAGCAGTTTTAATTCAAAATTCCAAAGCCTG
>JACSZP010070756.1:2454-12708 GCA_016161895.1 Pinna nobilis
ATTTTTGAGCACCTGATTGTCATATTATGTTCGGTTTATTTTTGCTTAAGCGAGAAACAGAAACGGAAAGCTATATAAAACCCGGATCCGGAAAAACGTATAGTCTACGTGTACGTTTATTTAGGCGATTTGGTGGATACAGACTTACTAGCGTAATCTTGAATTAGAACATTAGCTCTAGATTAGTGATAGTAGAATTGCATGATACATACTATAGCTTTCAAGTTCGTCAATTCACAGCTGTATTTGACAATAATAAAATTGACAACCATAAATTCGATCGTTACTTTATTGAAATTACGTTTTGTGATAATACTGGTATTTAATTTACTATGCTTATATCATATATCAACCGGTACTATATTGTATACAGAGTAATTTTCGCCCTAATGGACTTGCAAACAGTTTCATCCCGTTTTACATTCGACATGATGGCAATGACATGATGACAAATGATTCGCATTGACGAATTTACCGGTCTGAATTCACCCAGTTTAAAATTCGCCCACTCACGATGAAAGCAAATGTTGCGAAAATAAAACCGGGCGAAAATTACCTACTTACTGTAAATACCATTAATTTTGCCTTACAGGCAGAATGAAAAATTAAAAGAAATTATTGTTGTACTTGAATTGGCGCCATGCCTACAGCACTAATATTAGAGTACCGCTAAGATTAGAACACAAAAAGCATAACAATATCCGAGAAAAGACGAAGGTTGATGAATTAATTTTTTTTTTGTCGCCTTACTCACCTAGACAGTTGAACGCTATCACCAGGAATACAGCACCGAGCAACTTAAGAATCATGACTACACCGTAGACCAACCAAACCTTGAAGTGTAAGCACAATTTGTCGTAACAGAAATTAATATCCAATCTAGGCATATGCCTTTATTGTAGAAACGTGCAGTTTTAATATCATCTAGCAAATAATGGCATCAAGAAATATACTAGAATTCTTTTTATATGAAGTCTCCCTTGTAGCAACATGGATAGGTAAATCATCCTAAGGGACTCATAGCTACACAAGAATTAATCGTTTCAATACATGCATTCAGTTTGATCATATGAAGGAACACAGTGCTATTGAAGATAAATGTTCCCATCTATCCACCCTTCAGTTGAATAACAGTTGGAACACAGCGATATTGAAATAAAATGAAAAGCTCTCATATATAGACTTTTCTGGATCATTTCAAGAAACTTAGAGTTATTGAACATAAATTAATTGTTCCCATACTCGCATCCACTGTTCAACTGGCTTATCTCAAGGAACAGAACGGTTTCAAAAATAAATTAATTGTTCCAATATGTGCATCTCATGTACATTTGAATCAACAAATAACACAACGTTCTTCAAGATGAATTAAATTGTTCCCATACATGTACTGTTCAGTAGAATCATCGGAAGGAACACGCCGCTTTTGGATATAGCTTACTCATTACATTGCATCCATTCACTGCTAAATAGAAGAGTTAAAAGTTGGAACATCCAAAAGAGAACGGCTTCTCTAAGATAATCTATATATTCTTTACATTCATTCAATCTAGAAACGACTACTGTTGAATTGTCCGAAAAATTGTCGCGTCTTCCGAAGAAAATCATATGTCCTCATACATATGCTTTCTTTGTATAACCTTGAATTATTGAAATATGTAAATTATCATGACGACTATTAACGTGATTAAAATTTTTTCGTGTATGCATTACACGCAGCGTCATGGTCAGCCCAACTGTGACTGTTTACTTTCCTGATATTCTGCCGAACTTGGCAGCACGTTACGGAATATTGATTCTTAACTATTTATAGTTTCTTTAGAAGTGGGCGTGGTTAAATAATTTATCATACTCAGTAATTGAAATCTGAGTATCTCTAGAGAAGAGTAATGTGACGGTAGTTAAGATTCCATAATTTGGTTTTGTATATGCAGTTATAATAATTGGACTTTGATCAGTAGCCCGAATGTATTTACTTATAAATATTCAAAAGATGTAATGATTCTGTATGTATAACTGTATGTTATGAAATAATTAATTCGACAGGCATCTATGGTTTTTCGATAGGTTTTCAAGAAAAAACTGTAATCTAACAGCGTTTGACTTTGCGCACCGATGATGGAGGCATGGTGTTGGCTATTAAAGGTTAAGGTGATTTCGATTATCTTTGCAATATCATAAATGTTCTCATATTTTTAAGACTTATGAAGACGCAGTTAATAGTAATTGTTTAAAACACAACAGTGAAAATAAAGAAAACATCAAGGCATTTAGGAACAGCAAGTGACTTTCTTTTTAAATTCCCGAATTGAAAGAACAACTCTCTCTCTAACTCTCTCCCCCTAACTCTCTCTCTCTATGTCTCTCTGTCTCTGTCTCTCTCTCTCTTCTAGTCTCCTACTTCCAGAAAATAAAATAGAAGCGCTTCAATAAATTTTTTTGAATATCAGTTAAGTCACTGAATATCGATAATCTTTAACGTTCGACCTCATGTGCCCAATGTCCAACATTGACATCAATTTGGCTTTCTCGCTTAAGCGAAAATGAACCGAACATAATATGACAATCAGGTGCTCAAAAATGTTATTCAAAACTGATTGATAGCAAAGAATTCCAATTATATTTCAGAGCAAGATATTCAGAATAATTAGAGGAAAAGCTGCCTACATCAGGATACTTTGAAGTGTCACTATCATGATTATAATTATTATTATCATTATAAATATTATTATTATTATTATCATTTTATTATGATGATTATTATTATTATTATTATTATCATGATTAGGATTATGATTATTATTATTATTATTATTATCATTTCATTATGATGATTTTTATATTGATTATTATTATCATTATTATTATAATTATGATAATGATTATTATTATTATTATCATTATCATTATTATTATTATTATTATTATTATTATTATTATTATTATTATTATTATTAATATTATTATTATTATTTACAAACTAATAAATATTATCAATCTGCCTTTTTTTTTTATATATTCTCATACTTAGACGCGAAATGTATTAGTTTCTTGGGCATTCATAAAATATATCATGTTAGCTAATACAACAAATATAGTACCGTCTCGGTGACTTTGCGGTGTTCACTATATTCTAATACAGCAACATTAGTAGAAAACGTTCCTTTGCCATGCTCAGCATTCGAACAGAAATGGAGGGGGGTTGGTCAGATAGCAACTTCAAAAGAATGTTCGGTACACATTTACTTTGACATGACCAATTATTAGCAATTATATTGCTAATAAAATCAAGAGTCCATGATATTTCAACTATACACAATATTTATATGAGTTTTTAAGGATTATATTAAGTACTTGCGATGGATGTATTATGTCAACAGGGGGCGTTGGCCGTTGTGATTTTTCATTATTTATTCCATACCGAGACCTTCACAATGCCCAACTTTTCATATTTGTTACGGCTTTGAGCTTCCAATATCTCATGTTATTTTTTTCAGTTTCATTATAAATATACAGATCCCTTGTCACAAGTTGGTTGGTTGTTTGATTGTATTGATGTTTAACGTCCCAGTCAAGAATCTTTCACTTCTATGGAGACCTCACCATGTGCTGGTTAAAAGCGACAAATTTTGCTTATGCTAGGCACTTATGGCCGTACAATAGTATTGATCTCAAAGAAAAAAAACAATTGCAAATTCTCCCAGTGGATGGGAGCATGTGAACGAAAGGAGTCAGTGCCTCCTGTTGGTATGCCTAATCCATCTCGAATGTTAAACAACAGTAAGAAAATATACATGTAGAATGCATTAATTGCACACATTCTATCTTTCATAGCTTCAGATGTAGAACTACATACAGACGGGGAAATGACAGATGCAAACCTATCAGGTTATGGCATAAATATATATGACAGACAGTAAATGAAATTTGAAGTGAAATCGGACAATAACGTTGCTGTTTTGTTCTTAAAAGGTTTTTATGGAGATTTTGCGGTTTCATTAGCTAAAGATAAAATTGCAATCAAAAATATGTCTGGTCTATTAAAACGTATATCCGGTGACTTTCAATTGGAGAAAAATGAGTTTACATTTTGGATCGGATGGAAAGATGACTTCATCAATGTTGGAAACGTAACACATTTTACAAAAAATGAAACATCAAACATATCAGTGGGACAGATGGAAGCAACCGTGATCGGCATAAAATCTACCAGTAACGCATATTGGACACATTTAGCTAATTAGATCAAGAGCATATGTCTTTTCAACCGTTATCGACATTTGGCCGTACTCGTAGAATTTCCGGAACATTTGCGACGCATGTGAATCCTTCCGGACACCTGATCCCACCCGTTAGGGATTTACATTTGTTTACCACGTTCAGACCGTCATTCCACTGGACTTGTCATCTTTTAAGACTTTGCTTGTCCTTCGACACTTCTTCTATTTTACTTTGTAACATACGCATCGAGGAACGAATCCTCCTTGTATACTTAAAGAGAGCTAGAGAACATGCTTGTCAATATAACAAAGGTTTTACTCTTTTTTCAGTGCGAAACGTCTATGGTCGATACGTGGAAATCGTTAAACAATATGGAACGCCCTATCAAAAATGTTGGGCAATATATCATGGAGTGACTGCTTTTGGTAGTCAGGTAAAGAACACTTGATATTAACAATCAGCATCAGCTTTAATATTTTCTCGGAGGTTTTCCTGCGATGGATGTGGTAGTCAATCAAGAGGCTGTCTTTTTCCCGACATCTGGTGCCATCCCCTTAGGAGTTTGTAACTGTCTTCTTTGTTGAGACCATTGTATTGTTTTACTTTGAATTTATTGGCTTTCTCGAATAACCCTTGCTACATGTTCAATTTTATCTTATTCCAATATCATAACCAGAATTTTAAGTTTCAAACGCAAACATTTTTATTTGACTAAAGCACAATTCCATTTGAAACAAACCGCCCTTCCGGCTGTGCATAATATAGTTTTATCTATATATTTGGGGTGTTGATTGATCATAAGGAATTGGTTCTATCAGTGAATATTTACAATAAAGGATTTGAAAAACATGCTTAAAATACACATACATTGCAAGTTCATTTTTAAGTTTAATGGCAATGTGCTTTCTCCAGGATCTATGAAGTGACTTTGTTCATTTGCTGTTTCCAGACAACAACTAAACAAATAAATGATCAACCTTCGGGATACATGAACTACGTCAATACTTATTATATCAAAGTTGAATATTCAGACTGATCTTAAAGACACTTAATTTATCATATATAGCTTTGGTAGATATGAAAATTCAAATCGCTTGCTAAAATTGCTGTCGTAGATGATCAAATCTATCGCCGTATCTTGTCGTGCATTCTGACAGACAAAATCTTGCTCAGGGTGAACACCTGGGCTGGGCAACATAAAACTTGTGAATTTACTTAAGTCTTAAAAGATTCTCAAATCCAGCTCATCCTGACTTCTGATTCTCAGACTTATATCAATGTTCAAGTTTTACGGTGCCCAAACCAGACCCCATCTTACATATAGGCTATTTTATATAGATTCTTTTCACTTGTGTATTAACGTTCTGAATTTTTTGTATGAAATGTGATATGATTATGTAATTAAGGCTAAGAACAAGGCTAAGAGATGTTAAGTGCAAAGGAGGATTACACATACCTGAATATAATAGGGAATAAATTTACATTCAATTCAATTCATTTCATGTCAAAAATTGAAAGCTCAGTGTTCACATTTCCAATATACATGTATCAATATATCTTATCTTTTATCATAATATGCGTAACTAAGCGTGACATACGCCAGATTAGCTATGAACGCCAATTTGCTAGTTGTCGCTCGTGACGTCACACAAGACGCTTCTCAACGCACAGCTCAGGTATCGAAGGTTAAAAAAATGCATGAATACTTTACTTCCGCGTAACACATTTTTTTTTCGAATTGAATAAAGGCATAAATAAAGGATTTTTCCCCATTAAATTCATCTATGGTATATCGTCATATCCTGAAAAAAATAATCATGAAAATCTGCATTTTAATCACGTTTGCCTTTCTCTGTTTGCTATCTTTATAAAAAATTTCTTTTAACGTGTTGTGTGACGTAACTTCCGTTAAAAGGGAAGGGCGTTATCCATACAGCTGTTGCGATAAATGATACACTTAAACTGATCGCAAACATTCAGAGTCGAAGAAAATTTTTCACTTACACAGTGGAGCCTCATAAATCTGCACGCTTGTGTTCCCCCAAAAACTGCCCGATAAATGAAGCGTCCGGGTTATTGAAACCAACTTATTCTAATGACAAATGCAATTTGAAAAATTTGTTCCTTAAAAATTCCTAGAAGTATCCGGATTATGTAGGCTTGACAATTTTTTTTCTGTTTAACGATAAATGAATCTGAATTGAATAATGTTTAAGACATACCTAAAGATAACATTTCAAATTTCCTTTCATAAGACCTTTAACGTGAAAAACAATTTAAGAGGGGAAAATTGAAGGATCGGTTCGAAAAAGCAGATTTGATGAACTCGCCTACCGATGAACATATTACAAATAAAACAAATAGATACTGTGTCGTTACATCATGTTATCAGCATAGATGAATTGGTATCAATGGTAAATGTTTATATTCAGAACTCCGGTGAAAATTGTATGCATTACAACAGTCAAATGATCTGTATATGCCACACATTAAATGTACTGCTGTTATCATCGTTTGTTAAAAACGTTTTTCATTATTTGCCTGTACATCTGAATCAAATTAGGCAAATCACAAACAACAACAACGGTCATTGTTAACACAGTAAGAAAAACACCACATGAGTAGCCAATCCCTACAGCAGACGGCCTGTCATCTTTGGCGGAAGTCTTTTTTCGCTGGTACAATTTTGTCGATTTAACATCTACTTTTAAAGTATTCCTTCTTTCCTCCATTTTTTGTTGAAGTGCACTTTGTGTATAGTTCACTTGCATGGTCATCTTTCGACAGTCGCATTGACACGTTTTGGTCGTTGGGGTAGTTTCCACATTAGCCGGATTGGAGCAGGACAAACCCTTGTCTTCCAACAAACCTGCAACAGGACAGGGAAATATTTTATTACTATCAATATAGCTGCATTCGCGAGATTATTAATTTCGTAATTTTGTGACGGTGCTTACTCGTGGAATTTCATAGATCGCTATATATGTTTACAGGATTAAATATACGTCATACAAAACAGGTTGAAACCATTTTCCACTAGGTCACAAATATATGCTCTTGCGAAATAAATGTTTGGCGGAAATTTCTTTATTTTCAGTAAATACTGACATGAAGCTATACTTCATGTTGTACTTAAGATTTCTAAATGATAGCGAAAATAATATTTGCTTAATATGGCAAGTACAAATCCTCACGGATTTAAAGTTTCCACTATTTAGACATTTTTATTTTTCGTTGAATAAATATCCACGAATTATTTTGAATCAAGAACCTTACAGAACTAGATCATCATATTGTGTACATATCAGTTCAATCAAAATACATTTTACTTCATTACTCATAGCAAATGCTTCATTTATTTAGAAATTATTATGTAGCAGATCTAAGTACTCTTGTAGCAACAAACATGGGAAAATGTCACTTCATACGATAGTTGACTTTTAGATTGCAACTTGAGAAGGATAGCTTCAACATGGCATACATTACGAATCGTAGATAATAAGAAATGGTTTTGTTTTTGTATTTAGGGACAGTGATCGAGAACGCAAAATTAAAGTTTTAGGCTCCAACAGCTCGCGATTTTAAGTTTTAACTAAAACTAGAGAAACGCGGACTCCAATCAATTCCGGGGGTGCGTTCAGGTCCTTAAAAAGGGCAACTCCTGCACCACGAGCTGCACACGTCTTATCACTTTTGTTTCAAATCCCGGAATAAGTCTCATCTGGTCATGGTCGTGAACGAGAAAAGGAAGAGATCAGTTGTGCGACAAGAAGAACATATCCCTCGTCATCTGATTTATCTTTACCATAACAATCAACCAGTTTATGTTATTATATACTTTATTATATACTCGTTCCTATTGGATAAATCGCTTACACGTGACTGGTTCACAACAGTTCACGAATACCGGTTTTCCATGCGACATCGATTTCTATAAAAAAGATCACGAGGTAATCCCCCTCGCTTCATATTATGCATGGGCAGTGATGCGGATGTCCAAACAACCAAAACAAACGGACGTTTGTTTTTTGGCAGTTTGTGCCGTATCATAAGATGTTGCGATTGAAACCCTGACTATGACACTTAAGTATATAATAAAACTGATATGGACTTTTGTGTTGGTAAATATGATGTGATATTAACCTGAAAAAACTTGATATTGACCAAGGTTTTAATCGAGGACAATATCAAGATTTGTCGGTCCATGTCACATCATATTCACCACCCCAAAAGTCCATAATTGTATAAGGGCGACCGTAAATCTTTCGAAGCTATGACTTCCATTTAAGTGTCAGGAACCATTTGAATAGTAGCCACCCTTTATCAAGGAAATCCTGAAAGGAAACACCAACTCTAAAATATCGTATCATCTGAAAGAAGTATACTCCATATTCAGGCACTCGGGAATACTGCTACATACAAATGAAAAGTTCCCAAATGAATCTGAAGTTTCGTAAAGTTTTGTTCTTCGTCGTCCGTCATATTCAATCTCCGGTTGAACGTCAAATTATGAGGCAGACCTTGTAGCTTCCGTGGCATCCTTTATTCAAGTTCATATGGATAGATGCAATCAACAAAGTCACCATATTTAGAACACATGTAATTCAAACGTCATCTATTAAGTGGAACGTGCAATTAAAGGATGTGACTAAGTTTTTATCATAATTTTTAGAAGTCTTTGATGGTCGTGTAGCGAAAAATGGAGGTGAATCTGAGTGGAAATAATGGGAAAACAAAGCAAGCACAAGCATAAAAACATCTAAATGATACTGATAGAAAGGAGGGTACTAGAAATCATGTTTTATTCGCCAGAATTTCATTTTTTGTATTTTCGAGATTATCTGCTATTATATGCAAAAAAAGTGTTACCGTTTACAAGAAATTTAGCTTTGAAATTTTCAAAAAATCCTGAAACCTTGGCCTTTGATCGCATGACCTTGAAATTTTTTTTACTACTTCTATACAGTTATGCTATCTTGAAAATCTCGCCTTTTCCGAGATGTTAGGCTTCAACAAATCTTCGAAAATTTCAATTTGCTCGGTTTCCTTGACCCCCTTACATATACATACACCATACAACACAAAGTAGCCTAAATCTATGTGTATGTGCATAAGCGATCGAAACGCAATCAAATCGACAAATGATTCAAGATAAACAGAATGTACTGTACATCCAGTTTTATTTGCAAGGATTTAATTTCCGCGTATTTGCGCGAGGTTGTTCGTTTGCGAAATTAAAGCTATCGTTTATTATACAAAAATGTAATTAATATGCCCTCTTTAACATATACGCAGTGCACACACGCGAAAACGTAGTACCGAAAATGAGTAAATAGTTACTGATCCAACAAAATAAGGATTGCGAAAATTTCTTGATATTCAGTAATTTTACACCATGTTAGTTAGTCTTACTTATTCCGAACGCCCAGCATTGACCACCCGTATGGCTGCCTAAAGTGACTCGGTTTAAATCCAGCCAGTCCGGACTCTCAATTGCCGCTAAAGTGTTGTATCCAATGCGCTGACCTGTTCCGAAAGACAAATTATTTTCAGACCAGTCAACCCAATAGAGATTCGGTTCCTCGCAGTCAGTTTCTATTGTCTCGTATTTCCTTTTCCGCTCCCTCGATGTCAGATCTAGGAATACGTTTTCTGGACCATTGGACATGATCCTGATTAATGATTTCTTATTGCTGCTGTCATACAAGTACATCCAACTAAAGAGGCAACTCTGAACTTGAAAGTAGAATCCACTTAGAGCATGAACACTTATTGATACACCGTTATGTTGTATTATTGGCCGGGCTGTAAAATAAAAAGGTAATATTATACACAAATGAAAATAAGCTGGGGACAGCCAACCGTAGCACGTCTCGCCAAGGTCAAGATTAGAAGATGAACACTTTAACTACTACATAGCCGCTGCGAATCCTCAAATAAACGTGAGCAAAAGAACCAGAATAGGAAGTACTCTTTAAAGTGCCGAGATTTACTGTGACAATGTACCTCGGTTTTTGATGTCTCGTCTGTTTT
>JACSZP010070843.1:0-12272 GCA_016161895.1 Pinna nobilis
TGCCAGTGAAGGGCTACAAATTTTGCCTATGCTCGGCACTGCTGACCGTAGAGCAGGGAGGGTTCGTTGACCTGCCAACACCTTCTGTGACACGGGATCTCAGTTTTTACTGTCTCATCCGAAAGACAGGGACGGCCAACCGCGGAGTGGCGCTACGCAGCTCGAACCCTTATCTTTCGATTCGCAGTCGAACACGCTAACCGCTCGGCCGAGGAGGTCCCATCAGTTGTCAGTTTGTATGCTAGTTATGTAAATTAGTTTGTCCTGGAGAAGGGACAAGTCGTCAGAAAATTTGACTTTTTTACTGTACATGTCGTTGGTCGTTTTAGTGCTTTATATAATCCGTTTTTTGACCATTATCTATTTGTATAGATCCGACATTTCTTGGATAAACAGTGTTGTTAGTTTTAGTTCTTTGAATAGATATATAATCAATATTCACTGTAAAGCTTAAAGTGAATTAAAAGATGATGTCTAGAGGTTGGTCAGGGGTAAATTCTACCCCAAACTTGTAATCTCTCTCTCCCTCTCACTTAGTTCATTTTCAATTTTTTGGTCCTGGCAAAAAAGGGTGTGTTGCAACCCACCAGCCAATTGGCTAGAACTGCCAGTGAGAATGACTCAGTGCATAAATATATTGGTTGGTTTTATCGTTGTTTAACGTCTCACTCAAGAATCGTTCACTTAGCAATTGCAAACATTTTCCCTATGCTCGGTACTTATGGCCATAGAGCAGGAGGGTTCCGATGCCAACTGTGACACGTCGGGACCTGTTTTTACTCTCTCATCCGAAAGCCGGACAGTGGCAGCCAACCATATTGTGGCTCAAATTGAACCCATGGCCTCGGGATCAGAAGGCGAACATGCTTACTACAAGGCCACGACGGCCTCGCACAGGTATGTCGCGCCAATATTTAGTATGACAAAAATTTCGTGATTAGATGACATGTAATTTTTTCACTGGGAAAGAACGAAGCAGATTGCACAGGGAAGTGTAAAAAGATGAAGAATTATCGGCAGAATACTTTTGCACGATAAATTTATTGATTGAATTTATGTATCCCCTTCTTCGAGAGGAGACATATTGTTTTTGTACGCATTTCTTCTTCTTCTCCTTCCAATAATTCCATGTCCGGAGCATAACTCTCTTTGTACTTAAGATAGGATGATAATAATTGGTATGCATGATAATGACATTAATACGATGTGTCATGAACTAATAGTTTAGGGATCGGGCTTTCCATTCTAGAGTTATTGCCTTTTATTAAAATACTGTCCAGAGCATAACTACATTTATATATGTAATAAAGATAGAATGATGAAACTTGGAACATATGATAATGGCATCAAAACGATGTGCAATGAACAAACATTTCAGGGATCGACTCTCTTATTGCAGAGTTTTTGCCCTTTGTTAAAAATTACTGTCCAGAGCATAAGTATCTATGTATTTGAGATAGAATGATGTTATTTGGTATATACAATAATGACATCAGGACGATGTGTCATGAACAAAATTTCAGGAATTTGTCCTTTAATTGCAGAGTTATTGCCCTCTGTTATCAAATAACTCTCTACAGCATAACTATCTATGCAATAAAGATATATAATGAAACTTGCTTTATTTGGTAACGACATCAAGACAAATTATATGGATTGGCCCTTTAATTGCAGAATTATTGCCCTTATCAAAAGATTACTGAATAGAGCATAACTATGTATGTATTTGAGATAGAAAGATAATAATTGGTATATATCGTTATGACATCCAGACGATGTGTCAAAAAATAAATTTTAGGGACCATCCCTTTAATTGCCCTTTGTTAAAAATTACTGTCTACAACAAAACTATCTTTGCAATTAAGATAAAACGATGAAACTTGCTATATATGGTAATGACATCAAGACAATGTGTCATGAACAAAAATTATGTGGATTTGCTTTTTGATTGCAGTTATGTCCTTTGTTAAAAGATTACGTCCTAGAGGATAACTTTGTATGTATTTGATATATAAAGGTTATATTTAGTATACATGGTAATGACATCTAGACGATGTGTCATGAACAAAAATTATAGGGATCAGTCCTTTAATTGCAGAGTTATAGCCTTTTTAAAATTAAATATATTCAAGAGCACAAGTATCTATGTATTTGAGATAGAATGGTAATATTTGATCCCTTTTGTGTGTTTTTCTTCTTCTATTTTTCTCTCTTTCTGTCTTTTTGTCTTCTTCTTCTTCATCTTTTTTTTGAGCCCCCACGGTGCTATTAATTTGAGAGACATTTTGTTTTATACTAAGAAGTCTCTGAAGGTGCCTTGTCCTTTGCATTTAGCAATATTTAACTTGCAAAGCAGATCATCAACCTGAACTTCCGGGTTTTTGATGTCCATCAAATGGACAGACAACACAATTTTCGCACCTACATAAGGATATAAATTTTCGAATATACATGCACTATACATATTCTGTTTCATATATATATTCCCTTGTCATTAAAAATTTACATTCTTCCCTTAATGAGTGCAAGAGAATTATATTTACAACTCCCCATCTATGTAATGCCCCAACCAAAAACCTTAAGCGCATAGATTAGAAAATTTAGAAATGACAAAAAATTATTGTAAAGAAATCAAAAATATATAAATATATAAAATAGAAAATTATACCAATCACAGTAACAAAACTAAGTAAGGGCAAATATTATTGATAAATTTTTATAAGCTTGAAAAACTTAACTTTTGATGACAAATTTCCTCCTCCTTGGAGGCATCACTCTGACTTTTTTGCTCAATGTGTGACCGTAGGTTTCCATGATTTTTTCTTTTTATATTAACTGTGTGAATTATTTTCATGATGTGCACGACTTTTCCTCTTTATTCAATTCATTTATTTTACGTAGTCATCATTTTTACTGACCGATTTTCCTTTAGTACTTACCATACGATAAAGTCCGAATGTTTCCGCATTATTCTTACCATAAACATTTTTATGCTGACGAATGACGAGCCCTGTACGAAAACAAGACTATGCCACAACTTCCGATATTGAATTTTGTCAGCTAAAATGGCTTCCGATTGTTGTTTATCAACATTTTGAAATTCATAAAATCGTGTATATTTAAAATCAGAGAAGATAACATGGAATGACACGCACGGTTAAAATTCCTGAGCAAAGGTAGGGAAGTAACAATGGTAGGTTTTAATTACATAGCAAAAGAGTAATCGACGTTTTTGTTCCTTATCGATACTTATGAGATAGATTTTAAATTTATACACTCCCAAGTATCATTAACATTTTGTAGAAACCACATCTTATTCACACCAACCCTTGAATAGCTAGTGCTACAGTAACTACGATGCTTGTCTTTGAGAGCTGTCAAGATAGATGTTTAAAGTGTGGAAAGAGGGTATGTGAAGCATTTGGCAGACCCAGCAATATACCGTTGTTTGTAAGGACACTACTATAATCCAGTGGAGTAAGGGGAGATATACAGTTATGTTCAGACTAAACTTGACACATAGTGCACATGGCGTGCACTACGTTTAAACTACAGGTAATCATGGAGTGCACACGGTGTTCACTTTGTAGTTCACTCTATGTGCACTGTGTAGTTTAAACGGGTATTTGCTGTTTGGACTAAAGCATGTTCATAGGCTGGTCATGACTCTCCCTGCACTACGACCATAAGTGCCGAGCATAGGCAAAATTTGTCGCCCTTCACCGACACACGGTGATGTCTCCATATGAGTGAAATATTGTTGAGTGGGACGTTAATCAACAGTACTACTACTACTTCTACATATGTACTACTCTTTGTGAGAAATTTTTGAATTTTCTGTTTTGTTTTTATTTGAAACTACCGTACTACTGTTACATTTCCACCATCCTTGGTGAAGATTATAACAGTCCAGCACGGCATGCTTTTTAATCTAAGTGAAAAAGCATATACGATGGTTTCACGTATAGCACTGGCATTCCGATGAAGATGAATTACTCAAAATGGTTCAATTTTGACGATTTCTTGCTTTAAAAAACAATATCAAGTAAATTGCATTCTTATCGCAAAAGCTTTCCTAGTCCATATAAAGAATTTATTGAAAGGAATAAATAATTTATACACTTTGAGACAGCCCCTTCGTTATATGAGGCTTAATCCTTGTCCGTGTTGGTGTCCGTATCGGTGTCTGTGCTAAATAGAAATGTCTAGTTGTTGGGTTGTCAAGCGAATTGCCAATGCCCAATCCCCTTATCAAGCAAATTTATACTAAAATTTGCATATAAAACTATAATTATAGGGTTTTGTCTGTTGGCACAACAACATATTTGCCATGCAGGTAATTAATTGCTTGGCGACGATAGGGTCTTTGAAGATTGATGTTGCATTTATGCTCATCAACCCTCTGAGATTATGAATCCTTGATTGTATCAAAGGCCTCACTGACTTCACCCATTCGGAAAAAGTGTTGAAGTTCTCTTTTTCACGTTTTGCCTCGAAAGCATCCATAAGAATTTTAAAATTATGTTTCCAACTCATGGGTTTTGGTTCACAAAATTTCGGTCCTTTGGCTAAGGTATTCCTTAGACGTACGTTTTAAACATTGTTGAGGTCACCAGTTATAATGTGGCCAGCAGGGTTATACACAAATGAGGAAATTGGAACATGTGCTGTCAGGGGGTTTTGACTTGCAGTCGTCGACGTTGAGATCCTGCACGTTTGCGTACCGTTTACAATTTTGTATACATATCAAACAAACACGACTTTAATTTTCATCACTATTTTGAATTGTCCATCGGATGAAGTTGTTGGTCAGCTTTTCAAAATATTTATTTTCGAGTTCTATCAGATTACAGTAGCCTTTTTAAAGTAAATCATTTGACGAACTTCCAATCGACATCGAACGAAATCATTTGGGGTTTCTCCACTACATTACATTTTCATCTATCAAAGACGTTTAAATCATACACAATGGGTACATTGCTTTTATGCAAATTTTGAACATATCAAATGTCGCACACAAATATTGCATAACTGATCGACGAAAATGCATAACCATTCAAGTATTTGGCCTTTTCATGCAGAATATATGTTAATTGAAGAGATTGATATGTCTGATAAAAGGGGCACCAGGGTCGACCATTCTTCTTAAAATAAATTGTTGACTAATTTATGAATTTATGGCGCAATTGCATCAAAATATCAAACTCCAAGCGTTTTTGTGGAAATGACGCAAATTTCTTAAAACATTTATACCATTTTTGATTTTAAAAATAACCGAATTACCTTTGTTACTTAGAAAATTGAAATGGAAATACCAAGTATCATTGACCGCTTTCTCAAGAACTTAATTTAAATTTGGATTTTAAACCGAAGAGTATAAGAGTATGCGTTTTCTTTAATATCTCTTCCTTTAAAAACGCGCTTACAGAATAAACAGAGTACAAGGAAGTTTAAAACAATTACTCATCCGAACATGATTCCAGACAGTTCATGACTCAAATATTGGCTTGTTTAGACAAAAAAAAACAAAAAACAAAAAACAAAAAAAACACGAGAAAAGTGTGAATAGTGAAGAGCCAGTTATGGTAATAATGTAATTTATAATTACATTAAATGTATCTCTGTTCAAAGACGGAAGAATGACAATTACCATGGTCTAAAATGCCAGAAGAAAACAATATGCCTTTCATTGGAACTGAAGGTAAAATGAATAAAATAAGATGGTTTGAATATACCAAGGGTTACTCGAAACACCATAAGCAATCGAAAGACAGACAACACAATGCCCATATTTTTAAGAGAGAGTGAGACAATTATACAATGATTTACACAACAAATAATGAAACTAAAAAATTGAGTTACACAAAATCCTGTTTAAACGGGGATGAGTTAAGGTGTGATTGAATGAAAGGTAATTAAATCTTGCTACGTGAATGTCAAAGGTCTAGGTCATTCTCGAATGTTGATACAAAAGTTTATTCAAAAGCTTCCCACATCTTTCAGTTTTGAGAGTCGTTGATTATAATTCACAAAAATGCTTCAAATGACATATTTATGCATTGACCTTTAAAGGTTAATGTCGTTATTAATGTAGGAATTGGATACTTAATTTGTCGCTATTTCCATCCAGTTTAAGTGGCATGGATCATAATAAACTCAATTATTACTAATGAAATGCAGGTACTGACCTCCACCATAGGTCAAAGGACAAGGTCATTCTTTGATTTTGACATAAAAGCTTATTTTCATAATTGAGAATCGTTGACCATAATTCACACAAATGTCACAAATAACATACAAGTCCACAGCCATTCTTCAATATTGACTCGAAAGCTTATTTTGTCTGCATTCCCCTCAAGTATTGTGTGACCTAGAGTTAATTTCACACAAACATTACTCCTCATAGAAGAAGGAAACAATTTTGCTGAACTGATAGTAAAAGTTATCTCGGGGAGCGAACAGCATCGGTTCACTAATTTCCGTGCTTTTTTGCAACTTATCAGGACAGATACATTTTGTCCTGCCCATTAGCCTGTCTATCTATTTAATTGCTGATAAGCAAGAACTGAAATCTTTGAAGTCACATTTGAAAAGTAAGTGATAGGCCTCTCATATTTGAGGTGTATTCCTTGAAACAAGACCTTAATTTTCTAGCAAATTCGTTGACCTTGACCTTGGAGCGGATAGACCACATTTCGAGAAACATTAACATTTTTGTGCGGGGATATATGTAAATTTATCTAACAGATCTTCATTTTCCATGATACATTTTTTGGTTTTCAATCTTTATGATTTAATGAAATTTATCAGATGGATAATTTTACATTTCAAGCCCCCCCCCCCCCCCCAAAAAAACCCCCAAAATTATTCAATAGTCTCCACTTTTGAACAATAAAAAGTGTATTTGATGTAGCAAACTAGTGTAGGGTATGGCAAAAGCTCCCCATTCTATTAATAATCTCTCATCTCGGCGGCAAAAACGTAACAGATTTCATGAAAATGAAATGACATATCAGGGTCCCTCGCTCAAGAGGTTAATACACAAACTAAAACAGAATTCGAGATTCCATGTCTACTGATTAGGTTTAGTATCTTCGCAAAACTTCGAAGTTTGAACAGCCTCAGACAATATATGGAATCGTTTGAATATTCGGAAGACTCTTGTCCTTTAAAAATAGAATATTTCCATATATAAAATGATTTTTTATGTGTAAATGACATAATTATACGAGGAAAAGGTACCATAACAACGGGCATAACTAGATCCCACTTATTGTGTAAATTGCCAAATATGAGTCTGCTCTTAGTTCATTTTCTTGTTCTGGATTTATGTTGTTGTATTGTTGATTAACGTCCCGCTCAAGAATATTTCATTCATATCGAGACTTCACCATGTGCCTGTGAAGGGCAACAGACTTTGCCTATGCTAACACTTATGGTCGTAGAGCAGGGAGGTATCTTTAACGTGCCAGCACCTTCTATGACACGGGACCTCGGTTTTTACTGTCTCGCTCGAAAGACAGGGACCGCCAACCGCAACACTGTTGTGCAGCGCGGATTCGAACCCGGGACACTTCGGTTCGAAATCGAACACGCTAACAACTCTGCCACGGTGGCTCCCTGGTCTGGATTTCAGAAAAAAAAATTAAAAATCATACTGCAAGAATCTTGTGTGGATGTCTGAATTTCAGCGACTCTGTATTGGTGAAAGACATACATCTTCAGCAACCACTGAGAATACAAATTACACACTGTACGTTGCCTTATCGACTTGCTGAACTGATGAAAGCCTACCTGAAGTGTTTTATTCAACTCACCTAAGTAAGAGATTACCTGTCGTATGAAAATTTTCACTCTGATACAGGTTTGAGGGTATTAAAAAGTTGAAACGAGAATGTGTATTAAGAAAATAATTGAGACTCAATCATACGTTATTTAAGAGACAACATAAGATACACGTGAATGATTTTGAATCGAGTTCTAGAGAAATAGGATCAATGATAATCGGTTTTCCAATTAAACTTTTCCTGATAACAAAGTTTATTCAGTTATTCAAACCAAAAGTGGTATGCAAGTTTTAAGAATATGTAAAAAGCTTCAAGTTTGTTGATTTATTCAAAGTACGTAAGAAATTAGTCAGCAATTTATTCTAAGAAGAAAGTGCGACTCAGGTGCCCTACCATTGTATATATAATAATAATAAGAATAATAATAATAATAATAATAATAATAATAATCATGATAATAATAACAAATTTATATACTTCAACTGAAACACTAGTGGGATCGTAATCAATAAAACATCCATATGTTTTATAACTGCCTTTTAAGAAGGCACAGTTTTCTCATGTTTTCTAATACTCTTTAAAAAGCGATAGAATCCAACATTTGACTTAAGAATGGTCTGGAGCCGTGGCTATACACTGTTATAATTTAATGAACATTAATTTTCTGTTTACACTGCTTATATTGTGTTTTAGAACAGAAAAAAACTCACACATTCTTCAGTTTAAAATCAGAATTCATTGGTCCCTTAAATAGCACTAATACCTGCATTAGCTTTGCGTCGTCTTTGTTCACCTTGGATAACGTTTACCTGACGAAAAAAACACAAAAACTCAAATTAAATTAGTTAGACATAAATTCAATTGTATATGTAGATTGGAGACGTCCCATGTGCAATTTTGAGTAAGCGTCACATCCGAACATAGATAATAACGAATAATCGGAGTCAGTTTCTGTTTGTGCATGTAGAGAAGAATATGAGGTCCAGTCGTAAAGTCGTAAAGTATCGATTCTACGACCTCAAAAAACGTGAGCTACTAAAGTGGTCCCAGGGCCGTCTTATGGACATCGAGTTTTTGAAGAAAAAAAGAAAAAAAAACTTTCACGGTTGGAAATCAAACTTTGTGCATCGCATCAACTAAAGATAAAAATGTTATTGAATGAAATTTGCCATTTCCATTTAATTTTCCTTTGCGCTATGGTTTTCAAACACGTCGGTAATATATTTACACATTGGCACATTAGCTATTTAAAAGTTACTTTCATTTTTAATTCTTTCGAATAACTTACACAAAGAATTGGTATTTAAATACACAAAAATGTTGTTACGATCCATTACTATTGAAAAGATAGGACACCATAGACTAGAAAACGAAAAAAAATGTTCATTTTTAGAAAATGAGCAAAATCTCTGGTTTTTCCTGGCCTAAATCTCGATTTAGATTCCTATATAAGTAGGTTGGAAAACTACACTGCCAGACATATAACAAAGAAGAATGCTTCCCGAGGTAAGTGTATATATATAAAAATGAATTTCACTATATATTATTATTTCTGAATTTTTTTTTCTTTTCCTAAATTAGGCAACATCGAAAATGAATAAAAAAAAATAGCATTTGTGATCCTCGAAGCATGGCCCTAGATATTACAATATTTTACTTAGTTTATATACTGGTAAATTAGTTATGTTTCATTTTTTTAGTAGTGTTCATTCATTGTCCCATGCGTCTATTTATTATCTTTGTAATAACAATGAAATTACCTTGCTAGATTTTAACTCTCATGAAGAATGACGTATTTATCCTGAAATAATGTATAGATTACAATGGAATTTCTAGGATATAAGAACCAAATCCTTATCTGTTTGTGTATCAAGTTTTGTTAAAAATAGATTACACACTGTGTGTGTGTGTCGCTTGGGCAACTGATTTTTAAACAGCAAATTAACAGACAAGTGATGCTGTCGCACATTCATGAAATAATTTCGTCGAAATAGTTCACTCGTTTATGTACATCTTAGTTTATCATGGTAAAGGAATCTAACGCAATGCTGCTGATCACAGTGTTATGACACCACGGTATGACCTTTTTTGACCGATGAAACGCCCTCTTCCAACATATCTTTGATCAGTCATAGATCTTCCAGTCCTACAATATGTCCTATATTTTACAAAAAAGGTACTAACACAATGCCGTGAGAAGGTTATCACAGCGTAGTTTCACTAGATCATTTCACAAACAAACACACACACTTGTGTTGTACTTTTATTTCATTAGTTCATCTGAATTTTATTTTCCCTTTCTAATTCAGCGTCTCGTTCCTACTATGAATAAGGAGGAATTTAGAATTGTTTTGCTGGGAAAAACAGGATCCGGAGAAAGTTCTACCGGAAATACAATCCTTGGCAAAGAAGTGTTCAAGTCTGCTCAGTCTTTTTCGTCAATAACAAATGCTTGTGAAAAAAATGAATGCATCGTAAATGGACAGAGAACAGTTGTAGTGGATACGCCCGGGTTTTTTGACACAAACGTCGAACAGGAAGTTATAACACGGGAAATATCGCGATGTGTCAGTATGACGACCCCTGGACCACATGCCTTCCTCTTCGTCATCGCCATCGGCCGTTTCACGAAGGAAGAAATTGATACAGTCAAGCTGTTTTTTCGCCATTTTGGACAAGGCGTGGAGGATTACATGATTGTTGTTTTCACCAGGGCAAATGAGTTGGATAAACCATTTGAAATTTACCTATCCGATGCACCGCAATATCTAAAAAAATTACTAAGGAGATGTGGAGAGCGCTATTTGGCTATTGACAACAAGTACAAGAGAGAAGGACAATTACAAGACCTCCTACAGCTTATAAACAAAACAGTGAGAGGAAATGGTAGAAAGTGCTATACCAACGTGATGTATGAGTAAAATAGGAAAATGCTACAGCGAAAGGAAAAGGAACTCAGAGAGCAGCAGGCTGAAGAGGAGAGAATGAAAATAAAGGAAATGGAGGATAGGGCATCGGAGAGATTCAACAAAGTCATAATAGAACATGAATCGAAAGCCCAAATGTTAGAGGAGAAAATTGAGTCTTACGTACGTCAGGTTGAGGATTATAGCAAAACATTGACAAAAAATTCAGAAGCACACAAACGACATTATGATATGATTGATAAACTAAATGAGGAAAAGAATCAACTGCAAATAGCATTTCAACGCGAAATAGAAAGAATGCAAAATAACACGAAACAGACGATAGAGAATCAGCTAGAGGTGATGAAACAACAACATGCGCAGCAACTAGAGATACTCAATAAAAGCACTGGCAAAGACAAAGAAACACTTGTAGGCATGATTGAAAAACTTGAAGGGCATAATAATCAGCAGAAGCTGAAATTTCAACAGAAAATGCAGAAAATGCAAGAAGAGATGGAAGAGGCGGCAGAAAATCAGATACAGTATATGAGGGAACACTATGAGAGCCGAATTAAAACACTCGAGGAAAAAAAAAGCAGTAAGACAGTACTCGGAAAACCTAATTAATATTAAATTCTTAGATCCACCGATCATAAAAACGTCAAGGCCATGTATCTCAGTAGTCATAGCCATTTTATAGACTTCCCATTGCTCTTGGACCACAGTGCTGAGCAAAGGTCAAAATCTAAAGCCCTTCATTGGTTTTTGTTGACCAAAACAACTTGAGGAAAGATTTTCTAACGACAGCAATTAAGAATTTCATCTTCAACTTCTGCCCGACAAATAATAAGCCATTGATTGGTTAGTTACGCTGATCGTCTCTTTTATATTTATAATTCAATTGCCAATATGTACATTCCACGTCTTTTAGTCGAATTGGTTTAAAAGAGGTTATAAGATTGGACTACTCTCAATCGAGGTTCCCGCGGTTCCTTCTATGACATAGCAAAGGTCTAGATATTAACAAAACATACAGACACAGGTTTATGTTATTTAACTTAAATTTGCTGATCTAAAGGTTTGGTATATATTATTTTGACTGTGTATGTTTCTTTTTGGGGAGGGCGCCTTTGGCCATGTTTTTGTTAATGCGTGTACATTTGTAGATCCACCGTAATTTAGAAGCTGATCTCGAAGGTTCAGCTTACATGTTTTATTTCTTTATTTATTTTATTTTACATGATTTGCATTCGTACAAACCCATCGTTAATTTGCTTAAATACACAATACATTTCACAGAAAGTTGTTAATATAACATAATTTTTAGTTCCTCGGGTTGTCTAATTCTGGTCGTTATGTGCAATGTCGAGTGCCGTATCTTATATAAATTTAAGAATCATCTTAATTATTTTTCAGGTTGGTGCCTAATCATGTGAAATGAAAACAGAACCAACGGATAAAGTTTTCACGACGACTTTCCATTGTAATCTACATCAGATTTAAAAGTTTTGTATCCTAATCCAAAAGTTGACTTCAAATACACACACACACATAACACACACACGCGCGCATATAT
>JACSZP010070855.1:0-10113 GCA_016161895.1 Pinna nobilis
CTTCCACAAGTAAACTGGCAAACTTTCTCACATAATTAACTTAGGTTCCTGCGATGCTCAAAACAGCACTGTCAAGAGAGAAGAGATTAAATGTTTAAAGTGCAATGCCCTAATCATATGGCCCTTGAGGCCCCCAACTAAAAAGTAATGATAAGAAAATTTGGCTTTATAGTACATCAATACATCACAATTAAGTTTATAAGTAATGATTTACTGTAAAGTCAAAAAAGGCACTGGAAATCTATTTTTGTAAATTGACTGTAACACACCATATAGATAATCAAATGAATACTTAAACTATGTACTGATACCTAACATATCAATGTTGCCTTCTAAAGTTTTAGTTGGCATCATGACCTGGTTGATTGTTGCCATATATAAATAACTGATGATGAGGAATATCTTCCCCTTGTTGTACACCTTACCACATCTTTCTTTTCATTTGTCGGAGGAGACTTATTCTCAGATTCAAAACATAGGTAATACAATGGGTGTCTAGTGAGTTGTTTACGCTTCTGCAGCACCTGAGCTCACCCTAAAATTTTAAGTGGGCTTCAAATTTCCCTATTTTTAGTTTATTGTTTCATTTTGTTTTGACCATGGTGTTTTCTGTTTTGAGATTTTTGAATTTTGAATGCCCCTTTGTTATCTCCAAATTATTTTTTTATCCTTATGTCACAAAAAATTCCATCCTATTTACATTTTTTCAGATCCTGGGTTTCCGTTGGCAGAGAATCAAACCTCCTTGACTGAGTACACATCAGCTTCTCCACTCTCTCCTCTGTCATCTCGAGTGGTGATGGCAGCTTATCCACAACCACACCTAAAAAACAGTAACCTCTAATGTCATACATATAGGAACATTGATCAATGCAGCATTTGTATTGCTTTATTTATGTTATTATTCTGCCATTTACTACAGTAATACAGTCACACCGCTTTATAACGGCCGTCGATAATCCGACATTTTCACTAACCAACAGGATTTTGCCAAGAACAAACGTACATGACGTTGTTTACCGTCCAACACCGACATAAACTATTCCGAACAAACATGCATCCCGTGAAACAATGACAAAAAAATTTCTCAATAATAATTGCTGATTCCATGTTTCGATTATTTATTGATTTAAGAGTGACGCTTGTTAAAACAAAGACTCAGTGGCTTCGTAATTACCTGGTGTGCACTTGACTTTTACGATAAGGGTGCTATGATACACTCAACTACAAAAATGACCGAGAGGCCTATTAACGCCGTCAGACTCAGCTGACCTATCGTTTCTTTATAAGAGTAAATTCGATACAACGACAGAATCCCCAAGGGACAAACATGGTCGTTATAAAGAGGGTTCACTGTATTTCAGATAAATCAAGACAGTCTATCTGGCGCAAGTTACATTACTGCGGAGCCTCATTAGTCCTGATGGTTTTTGTTCACAAGTAAATTTTATAGGTAATTGAAGTGTCAAGAGTACTGAGATACAAGTCTCATTACTGCGAATACAATTTGAAAATTCTGTCCTCAGCAAATGCCGTCTGTAATGTGTAGCATCCAGATAAATGAGGCTAGACTGTATTCGTATTTAATCATATATCCTTTACATATTTTCAAACTTTCTGTTACTCATTTTCAAATCTTTACCAAGCAAATTTCTAGATAACTGCATGTCTATACAAATAGTCTGAAAATTTAATGATATCAATCATAGTCTCTCTAATTATATATGCAGTAAAACCTGAGTCAGTAAATATCTGTAAGTACAAAACTTGTGAACAAAATACCTGCCGTTTGCTATCCCCATTCTATCATTTGTGTACAAGTCAATCTCTATACAAAGACTCCCTTGCTAGAGTGGGGAAATGATGCGCATTAGTAAATTAAACAAGACTTACTGCTCTTTAGCGGCAAGTCCTAAGCATAGACCAAAATCAACATTCAATAACATCTCCAGCAACAATTCTATAGTGGAATGCTGAGCAACAAAATAACAACAAGAACACCTCTTCCTCAAAAACAAGGGAGATAAAAAAAGACAAGAGATGGAAGTAAAACTTACCAAGAACTGCCCTGGAGACTGGTAGCCATTGTGTAAGCACAGCCTGCAGCTGTATCCTGGCATCTGAGTGCTTCATGTCACGAGCAGATATTGTCAGTCCTAACGACTTTATAATCTTCTCCGTCATCCCTTTATCTCTGTAACAACAACAATACAAGAAAATAGGGAAGCTCAATGTCAAGGTCACAAGATCAAATGCCATGGCTTCATGTCACGAGCAGATATTGTCAGTCCTAATGACTTAATTATCCTCTCCATCATCACTTTATCTATGTAACGACAACAATACAAGAAAATAGAGAAGTCCAATGTCAAGGTCACAAAATCAAATGTCATGGCCTTATATTAAGACCCTCACAAGAGGATTCCACATGTCAAATATCAAAGTCATATCTATTCCAGTTCAAAAGATATAGCCCAGGTCACATTGGATCTATCTTAGTTCCATTACAAATTGGGGTTTTTATCCCATGCATCTACTAATGGGATAACATTTATTTCTTAAAAGTCTTTATGCAAAATGCAATACTAGGGAACAAAAAACATACAAGTACATTCCCACTTTGAGAAAGATACATACATAAGACTAATTAACAAAAGGCTACTGATAAAGGAACAACCTACTAATGAGTGAAAGGGAACTAAACAATCCCACATGGATTTTCTCTAGTTAAGCATTGATTTTGGTTTAAATATTCATATTTCCCTTCTTTCGGATGATCGATCTGCTTGGGAATATAAGGTATAGGTCTTTGTTAATAAAACAAGATATATAATATATGTTTTGCAGACAATTTGCCTGCATAATTACCTCTTAATGAAGACAGCGTCATATACTGACCAAATGTTTTCTAAAACAAACTGCACAAATAACGGTTTCTTTCCTTTGCTCTGTAAAAAAAAGAAAAAAATTATTTATTCCTTATCTTAAATCTAAAAGCATGTCTATTTTGTTTTTTATTCAAATTGAAAAAAAGTAAAATATTCCGAGGATCAGAATTTGATTGGTTATTGACAGAGGTCATGGAATTGACCCTCCCAATAGATTTCATATGATCTACATGAGACAAGGCATTAAAGGAGCATACTGAAATTCAAATTTTAATTAGATTACATTTGAACTTGAGAAAATTAAATTCTAAACTAATGAAAATATTAATAGTGAAAATATAAATAGAGATTACACAACAAGTTGGAATAGACTATCATACTTATCCAACTCACATTAGTTAATAGTCAAAGTTTCAAAGCACATGCTTTAGCGAGTGATTTGAGACTTTGAAAATTTACTAACGAGAGTTGGATAAACATAATAATCAATCCCAATGAGTTGTGTAATTTTTTCCACTATAACACAACATTAATGTACAAATCAAAGAATTTAGCCAAGAAGAATAAATTTTTCAGTTCCTGCCATAATGTAAGCCCAGTCAATGTAATATGACGTCAAATATAATGATGTTATAATTGAAATTCCTCACATATCAACCAATTAAAATCCTTGATAGTGTTAATCATGTGGTTTATCGATATATTTAATCAGCTGCAGCCTCGATTATTGAGTTTAGAATGGTTTAACTATGAGTGTTATGGTAGATACTATGTTTTCTGGATAGCTCAGATCTCTGGGAAAAAGATAATGTGGCAGTGATAGATTCTATCTCCTTGTTACTACAAGGTGTAAATTACATATATGTACATTCTCATGTTTTATGATGCCAGGCCTAGAGCTTTTTATAGGCTTAGCATAAATCAGGTATATGTCAAGATCTCAGTAAAACATCAAAGAAAAAGCACCTGGACTTACCTGGGCCCCCTTCATGACTCGTTTTGTCTTCATATTGAGGAAGAAATCTCCCCATAAAGTTTTCTGTAAGCTTTCCTTGTTGATGCCAAGCTTACTGCTGTAGATGTGAGCGAAATGGTCTAGGCTGAAAAAAAGGTCAGCAAGTTAACACATGCTGAAGACTTAAAGTCATGAAGATATACATGTAGTAAAAAAATGAACTAAAGTTACCTTGCATTTCAGCAGCAGATTCTGATGAAAGTTTCAGAACTATACTACATGTATAAATGTGATTACCACTCTGCTATGACAGAGACATAAAGTAATGCAGTGTTCCAGATAATTCTTCAGGTACAGGGTAACAGTACCTTCACTGTTTTAACGATGAGTGTAAATCAGTATTTTGCCTTGGAAGTGAGAGTAAATTAATTTTTTCGGCATGACATTATGAAATATACATTAAATTATTTTAACTATGAGAATGAAACATAACACATAAAGCTGAAATTGTAGTTTATCGATACATCATGAATAAATTTAAGCCTATTCATTTGTATGAAAACCTGCTATTTTCTCATGTGACAAGATAACTGCCCGGGTTAGTAATACATATTATTAAACATCAAAAGGTAAATGGAAATGTGATGGCATAGCATGCACTCATACATTTCATTGTAAATGCATATTCCATTATATAAAGAGGTAAAATACACAAATACATAGCTTCTCTGGAGGAATGGCAACACAAAGCCAATACAGAGGAGCCTCATTAACCCTGACGTTTGTATTCCCAAGCAAATTGTCGAGCTATACGAAGAGTCAAGATTACTGAAACGTACTTATTATAATGATCAATGAAACTTGAAAATTTTGTCTCATAGAGATTTCGAGTGGAAGGAGAAGCATCAGGAATATTGGTATCCAGATTACTGAAGCTTAAATGTATGTTATTTTGAAAAAAAAACACGAGAAGGAAAAAAGAAAAATAATTTCTCCAATCTTACGTAAAACCCCAGCCGTCGAAGGCACTGGCAAAAATCACATTTCCTTGGTCTGGAGAAAAGAAGATGTTCCTTTCTTCTTCTGAGTCATCCTCACTTGCAAGATTGTACATGTACGACTGAAAAAAATACAAGGTACAAACTTTAGTTACCACTTGTAGACAAATACCATCAGGTCAAAAACAGAGATCTTTGCAGTCCCCAAAAGATCTATGTACAAATAAATCTCTGTATGAAGACCACTTCCTACAAAGACCGGTTTTCTTATGCCCCTGAGGAAGTTATTAAATACAAAATTCACTGTACATGATAGTGTTAGTCAAAAGAAACGTATCTTCATTATTGATTCTCACCATATTAAATCATCTTTCTATCATTTATTTGTCTCCCATTTTTAAAGGTAAGGATTTTATTTTTTTATAAGGGGAGGGGGGGGTGTTCATTTTCCTTTCACCTACATGTACAGTGAGATATCATCCAATGCTACATGGGTTCCTGTTCCATAGTAGGTCTCAGCATGATAAAGAACCCTCCTTAACCCTTTCAACCCCAAATATCAGAATGGTATGCTCTATTCCATTGTCTTGACCAGTCTAAATCGGTCTGTGTTATTGAAAGGGTTAATCAATGGCATAGGTCAAAATTTGTAACCCTTAGCCCGGTATGTGGGGATGTCTTCAAATAAGTAAACAAATTATTACAATGGACTTTAAACAAAAGTACCATCGCAAAGCCAGAGTAATAGCTGAAGATTGAGTTTAAGTATCATGAAGCAGAAAGGCAATCTTTGTTATTGTGTCAATACCTACTGTGACACAGAGCCTTAATTTGATTGTCAAATCAAGACAACCTATCAAAATTGACACTTAATAAATACCAAACTTAAGACAAATAGTAACTTGATGTCCAATATTTCAACTATGGTTTGTTGCAGTCTAAAGTAAAGTCTGCCCCCCTGCCATAGATGGAGACATTCTAGCCATTAGAAAGTCTTCTTCCCAGGTACATTTGTAATCAGGTTCTCTCCTCCACCAACACAAACTGACCACCAGCATACAACTGACACATTGTCTTAAAGAAAAAGCAATTAAAAACGTAGGTGCTCACCTGAGCATTTGATGCTGACTCGTGACTTTCCTCCTCCTCTGTTTGCTGCAATGTAGAAAAATCCAAAGTAAAATTAAACAAGCCTGAACTGTTGTGAGTTTCAAAAGTTCTTTTTTTAATGTCATTAGGGCTTTTTATAACAGGCTTTGGAACATGGCCAGAGCACAGAAATTTGGGAATTTGCAGGACTTGAGGTCAAAATTGGGATTTTTTTTCATGACATCTATTTACCATTTATTTTGTTTATTTATGATGATGATAACAATTTACCATCGTATCAAAATTTTGCATATAATGCGAATTTTATTTTCATCTTCATAATTGTGAATTTTTGGCAGAAAATTTGGGAAAAAATATGATTAACCATTTGGCCCAATATCAGCTATGAATTCGGTAAATATTTTACATTATTTTTATCATATTGCATAGAGTCTTTATAGATACATGTACAGTGGATTCAAGTTAATTGCATACTGGTTAATTGCATAATTCGGTTAATCGCATATAAATTGAAAACACCAAACCAAACACCATTCATTCAATGTTAAAATGTCCATTTATTTGCGTAGAAAAATGACCGAATTCCGTTTATTTGCATAGAGAAATTCTCAAAAATATTCTTCTTAATCCCTTTTCCCATGCCCTCAGGTAACTTACTATGAGTCCAGTATCAGATTATCTAATCATATTTAGTTCCTGCTCACTTTGACTTTGTTTTGACAACTTTTTCACACCTCGGTCGTAAGATCATGTCCATGTGCTAGGCCTATTTATACAGCTAGTTTGACAAGCTTAATTGCTGGCTTCAACCTGGATTAGCTTAATGACCCAAGTGGCTGATGCCCTGAATCTGTTCGACTCAAATTGTTATTTAATTGTCTGGGCAATTAATATCTGCTGACGCAATTCTTAAGGTAAAACCAGCTGCAGAATGATGCAGTATGCTTGCTCGGGTTCAAGGAAACTGAGGCAATCGTTGATTGTTGATTGTCGTAAATCTTTTACTAAAAGATGCAGTAGCTGTCCTAATGACCCAAGTGTTCAATGAACTCTTATATAATGCTGTATGTATTGAATAATTACCAAATAATGTTAATTAGCTGTCCCTTTCACCGTACATTAGTCCTTACGACATGTTTACAACACGTGTACAGTGCAGTAACCATTGAGTGTCGTAAAAAGATGGTGACAGACGATCGCTCAAAAGTCACAGTAAGTCTTTGATAACACGCGTAGAACAGCTTTATTAGTTCCTGAGATAAATTTTGTATTAATTAAAACATTGCTTAAACCAAGAAATAGACATGGGGAGCAGTATATGTCGTGTTTGGATGGAGGGGGGTGTCATCGTAAACTTGTTTACTGAAATTGATTCCTTGACTTTTCTTTTGAAAATTGGTTAATCGCATAGTCCAGTTAATTGCATAATTTTTTCTGACAAATAGGCTATGCAATTAAGTGGAATCTACTGTACTACACACATTTATTTTTGACATTATATATACATGGATCCACAGGATCACAAAACTTGTACTTACATTTGATGTTTTCTCCATTGTTTCAGTGGTAAACAATGCATTAGTCACCAAGTTCACCTAGGAAAGAAAATTGTGGTTTGTAAAGTTATGGTTTGTTTATTTATATGATGTTAGTTTGATCATAACTTATATGGAGAAAACAAGTTGATGAAGTCTCTATAAAACTTTACCTGCACAAAGGATTTCACCCACATGTGACAAACTTACCCTAAACAGTGGATATTAGTTCTTACTGTATTTTGCCCCTAACAACGGGAAACCAGTTATATAGGCATAGAACTTGAGTTTCTTTCATCCTGGACAGACACATCCATCTGCTTAACTGCTCTGAAGCAACTCTGTATCATGCCTCTAGAAGCTTATCTTGAATCCTCTGCCACCACACATTATAAGCATGACCTACTTTTGGAGTAACATGTCTCCTTTAATATACAGTGTTGCAAATACTGTGAAGTTGGTCTATAATTAAGTCAAAGGGGACTGACTTTTGACTTTGTTATAGGTATCCTTTGTTTTATGCATCAGAATTTACTACATATATAGATATATCATATTTTTTCAGGGATTTTATTCATCTTTGTTATAGCACTGAATTTGCTGTAGCCAATTTGTTGTAGACCAACACTACTGTATATGATATTTTGCTCTTATAATCTAAGAAATCCAAGTTTTACATAAATAAATCTGACAAACACGGTCACTCAGCTTACTAAATCAATGATAAACTGTTCATATACAGTCTAACCTGTTTTAAGAGACTGTTCAAGGGAAGTAGCAAAAAGGGTCATATATGACAGGTGGTCTCTTAATTCAGGTTATTTATGTAGGAAAAACAAATTTTGTGAGCCAACATTTAGATCACATAAGACAGGTAATTCTTTGATTCAGTGGGTCGCTAAGGCAGGTTAGACTGTAGTTAATAAAACTTTAAGGTCCGTGAAATTTGCTATTGTCAATATTACAAACATGATGTAACAAAGGTGTAGCACCTGTTCTAGAATCTGCTGTAGGTGGAAGTAAGCTTCTAGTGGCTCCATCTTCAGCTCGATGATCAGCCTGTCCAGCTTGTTCAGGACCAGCACTGGTCGTATGTTCTCTAGGTAAGCTTGTCTGAGCACTGCATGTGTCTAAAAGTGAAAAGAAGAAGAGATTATGTATGTTACAATTTAATTTCATTGTCCAGTAACTTTCAGAATTCTTGCACGGTTTCAATGTCATCATTTTCATATAGCTAAATACTAAATCCTTTAAATCATTAAAGTATGAAGTGAATGCAGACCATTTCCTTATTCGACAGTTTTTACTTTCGTACCAGAGTGCTATATTGTTGTTTAACACCCAAAGCAAGATCCTTTCACTTGTATGGAAACTTCATCATTTGCCAGTGTAAGGCTGTAAATTTGGCCTTTGCTCATCTTCATAATTGGGAATTTTGGGCAGAAAATTGGGCAAAAAATATGATCAGCACTTACAGCCATTCAGCATGGAGGTTTCTCTAACCTACAAACACATACTGTGGCACTGGACTGTATAGACTTTCTAGAGTCTCTCCCAAAGGACAGAAAAGGTCAGCAACAATTTCCACACAGTGGATTCAAACCAGCAACCTCACGATCAGAGGGGGAAGCTACATGCAAGATTTGAGGAAGTTAAATTCTCTTCAGAACTTCATGAGAAATAGCAATAACACATTGTTGAAGGACAGTTGAAGGATTATAGACGATGGACCACAACAAAAGTTAATGTGTGAAGCCCACCGTCGTAATGATGATTGGCTAATAATTTGTGGAATGAAGATGGCAGCTTTGATATGCAACAAAAGTGGAAAAGTCATTATATACCTGAGGACAAACTCCCTCCACAACATCCACTACAACCACCGCACCTTCACATAAGCGGACAGCAGTAGACACCTCACTTGAGAAGTCAACATGACCGGGAGAATCAATAAGATTGATCAAATATTCCTCTTTCTCTGGAAGACAAAAATTATAAGTTTTAATTACTTTATCCAGTTGTATGCTAAAGGAATACCTGTCTTATAGGTCATAAATTCCATCAATCTACTTAAAATTGACCCTCAGTGTGCTTTACACGAAGATCTTAAAAAAACTCAATGAAAGGTCAAATCCAATCAACTAGTTTGGAACTTCTTGTGCCTATCCTTTACCCACGTTGATGACTGTACCTTCAATTTCCAAAGGTAGAAATTTGAGACGGGGGTCATGGGAATTGCCCTCTCAATTGGCTTTCATTAGATTAATGTGTGAAATTGAAACTTTTATCGCAATGCATGTTCCACATTCCTTATTGCAATATCTTGTGTTTGGCATTAACCCTTTCCATCCCAGGTTTCAGAATGGAATGCTGTTCTCTATAGTGTTAGACTAGTCCATTATGGTCGGTGGTGTTGAAAGGGTTAAACAGAGACAAAAGTAATTTCACACAATCTCAATCATAATTGTAGTCAAGGTTTTATGGTCAAAGGTTCTAAGGTCAAAGGTTCTGATACAAAATGGGAGGGCTTACCTCCCATATCAATTACTAATCAAAAGATGTGGGCTAGGTTGAAGCCCCACACAGGTAGGTCAAGTCAGGTGATGTTTTGTAGTACTTTGTGGTTG
>JACSZP010070896.1:0-11076 GCA_016161895.1 Pinna nobilis
CCTCGGTTTTTACTGTCTCATCCGAAGGACAGGGACGGTCAACCGCGGAGTGGTGCTTACGCGGCTCGAACCCGAGTCTTCCGATGCGCCGTCGAATACGCTAACCACTCGGCCACGGAGGCCCCCACTAATGAAATGTAAATTGATACAGGTAAATCAAAAACTTACAAAGAAAATGATACCCTGTATACATGAACTTGACTTGTATGGTAGGTCCTATGTGTGAACTTAATTTGTATGACAGAAATGTATAACATCAAATCTTCACACCCACTATTATAAGAACTTTGTTTTAAACTCTATGACATATTTTTCTTTCCCATTTTCTCTTTAATTTCTCAAAGCATTCAATTATTGGACTATTATCTTTTCTAACCTCCTCTAATTTAAAATCTGAATTTCCCAATATGATCATATTTTTTTTCTGTTGTATACTAGGATATGTTCTGTGACAACGTACTTTAATTTTTAGAAACATAAAATTCCTCCTAGGGTCCCCTTTTACTTTCTTGTCTTTTCCTAGTATTTACTAGCACATTGAAGTATATATCATAAGACTTTCATTACAGTATTCAAAAGATGAGTTGTTTCAAATCACTTGATAAGTTTAAAAAGCAATGTGATCATTTGTATAAAACACTCTTTAGCTATCAGCTTGAAAATTCTTTCCAGGTTATCACAAAACAGTATATGTTTGAAACATATTATGCACCCCAGGCTTGTCAATAACAAAAAGCAGTTTTCAAAATAATGTGGTTGTATAGTGTTCAAAGATTTCAACATGGTCTTATAAATATAAAGCAATAACCAATATTTTTATGGAAACCAAGACATTACCTTCTTTATCAAAGTTAAAGAGTCTCATAAAAAGTCTGCCGTGCGCGGAGCACGAGTTGCTAGCCCTTCCGGAGCACCTGAACTCACCCCTGGTTTATGGTGGGGGTTCATGNNGGCCATGATTTCGTCTGCCTTTGGATTTTTGATTTATTGATCCCCCCTTAGTATCTTCTACAGTCAACCTTTTTTATAACTGAGAGATATTGACAAAGGCCCTATTGTAATTACATATTATTTTGACCAGTATCAAAGTCTTTGGATCTTTTCAAGATAAAGCAATATACCAAATTTTGTCAATCTGATGAAAAATGTTTAAATCATATGATGGAAACTAGGTAATTACCTGTTATCTTGATGCTAAAATTCCATAAATCTAACATATTTTGATGGAAATTGACTAATTTTGAACTTGACCAAATCTTTTAGAAACAAAGCTATTTACGAAATTTTGTTACAATCCAGTAAAAAATTTTAAGTTATATGTATCTGTTGGAGAAGAAGTGTGTGTACAAACACACAGACTTAAATCAATATGTCAACATTCTTTAATCTGAGAACATAAAAAAAGATTTAATAGCAACCAAAATTTAGAAGAACATATTGCATCCTTAATCTCTCTTTCAGCAACAAAAAGTTATTAGAAAACCAGGGGTCACTGTGGCCTAGTGGTTAGCGTATTCGACTTCAAATCGAAGGGTCCGGGGTTCCAGCCAAGCCACAGTACGGATGGCCATCCCTGTCTTTCGGATGAGACAGTAAAACCATTAAGGAACCCTCCCTGTTCTATGGCCGTAAGTGCCCAGCATAACCATTGGCGCATAGTGACGTCTCCTTATAAGTGAAAAATTCTTGAGTGGGATGTTAACACTACAACCATATTAGAACACCAACATGGCTAGCTTTGTAAAAGTTTATCCCAGTGAATCTCACTAAATTGCTGTATTATATATTCATTAATCAAAATGTCACCAGTCCATATTTCCAATAAGAAACAACTAGAGGTCTTTCAGAGTCCATCTCAAAGGCAGGAGTCTCTTGCATCTTTAGATGTCTTAGTCTCAATAGCCCAATACATGTATCTCTAGTTTCAAAAAGAACTGCAAACGAAAACTTACATTAAAATCTTCCTAACAGTTAAAACATATTTTAAAACTTGCAAGACAATGGAAGGGTTTAAAACACTGATCATGTAATAATATAAACATAATATTCAACACAAAATGCAGCTTGTAATAATGTTCAACACAAAGCTGTTAACCAAGACAAACTTCAACTGACAGATTAGCAAACATATATGAGGGGTAACATTTGTTTGAAATAAAATCTAGATCAATTCATGCTGAAAGGAAATCTGTGTAATATAAACTTTCATGTCAAAATTTAAGAATGACCTTGATCTATGACCTTAGATCAAGGTTGGTGCACATCTGTTTGTTATGAGTAATATTTGAGAGAATTATGACTAGGTCACTCAATTTTGGAAGGAGATGAGGGCAAAATGAGATTTCAAGCCATAAATCCAAAATGACCCTTGAGACTGGGTGGGTAATAACCTTTGGTCATAGGGATGATATTTTATACGTTTTTAAAAATTCAATTCATGAAAGGGTTTAGGAGATATGACTCTGGACGGATTGACAGATGGGTGCAAGCAATGCATGCATGGACAGAGTGGTAACTACATGTACATGTGTATGATCCCTTGAAATTTTTCATGGAGCATAAAAATTGAAAATGAATACAAGTACAGTAAAAGTTTGATAAGTCCAAGTTCAAAGGACTGTTTGAATAAGTTCAAGACAACAGGACTTTGAATCATGAATGTGTTGAGTTTCTTGATTCTATCACAATGTTTAAATGGTGGTATACAATGACATCCCCTTTCCACATGTGCACACATTGTGAATAGGAGAATGTAATTTGAGTACACTGGCTCTCTAGCTTGTTGCTACAAGTTATATAAAAAATCTTTTAACTTTGAAGAATATTTAGATATTCTTAATGAAAAAGATCATAATACATTTTGTAAATTTAGAACCACTAAACACAGGTTAATTATCGAAACCGGTAGATGGACCGGTGTCAACAAGAAGATAGCGTGTGAAAATTGTGCGGTTTTTGGGTTAATTTGGGATGAACTTCATTATTTACTAGAATGTCAATATTTTAAGGAAGAAAGAACACAATATTTAGAAAACCGATATCATTCATATCCTAGTGTATTGACATTTAATAACTTATGAATTGTAACTCTCTTCTTATGTTGAGGAAATTATGTAAATTTATTCAAAGTATTCTTTCAGTTGCTTCTTATCATCAACTTTGATTTTTTTTTCTGCTGATGTCAAGTCAATTAATTCTATCTGTGCAAAGTATCCTCTAAACATTAATATTTGTTATTCGATATGTGAACACTCATAATAATGTATTGTATAAATTGTACATGTTTTCTCTGTTCCTAATTGAACTTAGAGAAAATAATGATTCTGATTCTGGTTAACCAGTCAGTGACACAGTATTAAATAATCAAGAAAATGTGTGAAAATGCTGATGTGCAAAACTCTCCTACAGGTAAAATTGTAAGTTTGACTTATTTGTAGTGAATTCAGTTGATTCTATAGAGAGGGGACAAAAATTAATTTGAGAAAAAAAGGAAATTCCACTTATAGCACTTCAAGCCATGAGTACTATTTTAATAGCCATATACCTGTTATATGTGATGAAATACGCAGCATTGCTGTAAAAATTTTATCCTAGGTTATCTTTTGAACCACAGAATATAGAGCTTTGACATTTCATGTGAGCATTCCTCATATTAAGATATTCATTAAATCATTCTGGGCCATATTTTACTTAGTGTTTTAAACCTTGAATTTTGACCAATTTTTCGAAAACATTATCTCTATATTTTATATTTTTATTTTTTGTGGTCTTCTGACAGCTCATATATAATAACCATAACCATTGGCCAGGGTCATGACGCCCCATGTGGAATATTTCTAATAAAAATGAAGTTGAATTGATGTGAGACAAAACTTAATTAGTCTTCAGCTTACTTATGCTGAACACCAGATGTTGGTACAACAATGCTGTAACATACTATTCTGTAATAAGACTGATGCATGTATAAAACTTATTTTCTTTTACCTCAAAGTAATTACCTGAAGTTGTTTAGTTCTTGGTAGGTACTAACTCATGATAGTAAAGATCTCAAGAAATTGTTTTGTGTGGTGTCTTTCAATCCGCTGAAAACGAAGGTTGTAATATACAGATGTGCCTGGAAAATCAGAGAAAAGATATCTGAATATATGTGACATATGCAACACTGGTTAGAATATAAAGTAGGTAGAATAATGCAATGGTAAATTTATACTTAATTTCATATTTGGTGGATCAATTTTTAAACTGATTTCAATAGTCAGTATAAGTATAGGTTATTTCATACCATGTGAGTAATAACTAAATTACTATTGAGGTACCGGTAGGTGTGCTTTGTATCACAAGCGTGCGGAGCCACACCCACCCAAATAAAAATGTAGTTCATACGAGGATGGTGTGAGATAACTGACTAGCTTGTCACATATTTTATGCATTATTTATGCAAATAAGGTCATGCAGAATTTTGGGAGAATGTCTATTTTAACCTAGGTGTTTTAATGGACATTTACACTCTGATTAATTAGTGCGACAAAAAGTTGAAGCTGCGGTATATTAATTATGATTTTGCTATCTTGTGTAAGTTTGCATATTCTTCAACCAGTAGTTTGTGATTTAAAAAAAAAATTCGCGACAAAGATATAGTATTCATGTTTGTCATTGTTTGAGATAATATTTCGTGGAGGCCACATTTTGTGCTAATTTCAAACTACTTGATTGGGTGGAACCAAATTGTGATGGGGAGTAGTGTTTCAAGAATCGACAGGCAACTAAGGCGCAAAACTTGTGGATTTAGAGCATGTGCATCTTCATAAAAAATCACTATCTGGTTATGTATCTACGTAATTGAAAAAAGACATGTAGCAGGTCTCTCTCTCTCTCTCTCTCTCTCTCTCTCTCTCTCTCTCTCTGAAGGATTTGATGGGATTTGTATTAATGGATATTTCTTATTTCATAATTAAGGGTCATTTAGTTTACTGAAAAGAAAGCACCTGACTTGTGTTTAGTTCACAGGTTTTGTTCGTATCTTTTCTGTGATTCCCATGAGCGAGTCTGAAGCTCTTACTATTACATGGGAGGAGGTGCACTTATTATCAAATATGCCATAATGGAACTAAAATATATCCAGATTAAATACAAAGGAAATGCCCCTAAATATGTGACAACATGTCGTATATCAAATTTACTACAGAACCATCAAATACAATTAGTATGACTATAAATTGGTTTGTAGCTATATTATCCTGTGAAGTTATAAAATTATATCACGGTCATATGTGATAATTGGTCCTGGTCATAAAGACTTCAAAATTAATCATTTTTGTAGTTAAAAATACTGAATTTGTTCATTTATCCTTCAACATCAGTATTATCTGTTATAGGCGAGAGAAAGTTATGGCCAGACTGAAAGTTGAACCCAGGCATTCTGCTAACCATACGGCTGCTCTACCAACTGAGCTACCTGGTCCGATATGCTCAGTATCCATTACAATCCTCCTCCCTTCTTTTTCTGAGATTTCCAACCCTGATATCTCGCACATGACTCACTGAAAATCCATTAGTTATTTTTTGGGGTGCTAATGTAACAGGAGAGGAAAAAGTGACAGTCAGACTGGAATCCGAACCCAGATATTCTGCTAACTAAGTTCTTGGTTAGTTACGTTTGTTGTAGCAATAAATGGCCCTAGGATATATCACAACAAAATAGCGATGCTTGATTTGTTATTGTCAATTTTAGACCATAGTTCGACATATTCTAAATCAATCAGACCAAAACACACTACATATATATAAACATGCTGACCATATAAGAAACAGAATTTGTATACAAAATAAGGTAATCAGTGCTTTCAATTACATTTAATTTTATCGTAGCAGATCTTTACCATAATTAAAGTAAGATGAATAACATAGGACACTAAAAAATATGTAACTCACTGTTTTATACCAGAGCTGTTTCAACTTTGTTTCCTTGTCTCATCATAGTAAGATATTTCTTTTTCTCCAAGCACCTGAAACAATAAGACCTAAGTTTAATTACAATGAGGATATGTACAGTCTATATTCAACATATAGTTGCACAATTTCAAAGATCTATGTATATGTAGCATGCTTTTAAATCAATTCCTTTTGGCTTTACGTGACTAACTGTGAACCAAGACCTCCTGCTAACTGTGTGGCTGCTCTACCAACTGAGCTACCTGGTCCAACATGCCCTGTCCACATTACATATAATACCACTCTTTACTTAACACAACAACACAAATATTACATTGCAACGTAGCGTACCAAACATGATGACACTGAGTTTTATTAAAGAAGTAAATCAGCATTAGAACAACAGAATACAAAATCATCAGTTCATCATAACATATATGTGTCTCAACCGACTTACTTGCGATAAGCTCCCCCAGAAAAAACAATAGATATAATATCATTTGATAAAAAAAAAACTATGGAAAACTGAGAACAACAAGTAAAATCGAGGTAAACTTATTAAATCGCATGTGAAAAATGAGGCTCCGAGAATTGGACATAAAATTAATGATAATGAAAACTATTACGTATCAGCTGCATTGATATATAATTGAAATTGAACTACACGTTGCATATTTATTAAACTAAAATCTAAGTTTGGCTTGTACATGGAAGGAACGTGTGCTAGAGAATGATTTCCTATTTAATACCTATTTGGGTCAAAGGACTTGTTACCATAGACACTTTCTGTCTCCAAATATGCTAAAACCGCAAAAATTTTGAATATTTAGTTTTTTCAATTACATGTAGTTATATTGGAGCAGATCTTTACCATAAATAAACTAAGATGAATAACATGGAACACAACGAAATAAGCAACTCACTGTTTTATACCAGAACTGTTTCAACTTTGTTTCCTTGTCTCATCATATTAAGATATTTCTTTTTTTCTCCAAGCACCTGAAGCAAAAAAAGACCTAAGTTTAATTACAATGAGGATATGTACACTCTAAAATCAACATATTATTTCAAAGTTTCAGAGATCTTAGATGCAGCATGTTTTAAAATCAGTTCCTTTTGGTTGTTGGATTTACATATTAATGTATTATGTTTTACTGTAGTCTTCACCAGTAAATAATTAAATTGGTTAATAATCCAGAAAAAACTCGGTTCATACGTTTAATGACCCAAACGCTATTTAAGCCACACCATTTAAGGCTGTGTATTACGTCACGCACACTGAATGCAGTGATGGTAGCGGTTGTCATAATGATACAATTAATGCGCGACTGTTTGCTTGATTATCTCATTTCGATAAAGAATAAGAAGATAAACAAACGTTTCAAAAATTGGCGAAGTTATTGCCAAAAATTAAGTATAAGCATTGATTCTATATTTTGTCCGGTTCACATCGAAATGAACTGAATGAAGGCAGTGCACACTTTTGTGAAATTACACAGTGTGCACAGTCTTCATTCAGGTCATCTCGATGTGAACTGGACAATATATATACTTTTGCGTAACTCGCCGAGCAATCTACACAGTGTGCACAGTCTTAATTCAGGTCATTTCGATGTGAACTGGACAAAATATAGTATCAAAGCTTAAATGTTCTAAAGGAGACTTTGATTCATAACAGTAGCTGAGTATTTAAAGCATTTTGCCTCATCTGTGGCTTGCCGATGCCTTCTTTTCATGTAAAACAGAGAGCGAATTTGTCGGTGTGCCTTAGGAAAATCGTTGGTCTCGTCTGTGGTTTGCAACTGCTTTAGTGTACTATTGTTGTTTAAAGTCCAACTCAAGAATATTTAACTCATATGGAGATGTCACCATATGTCGATGAAGGATGACAAATTTTGCCTATGCTCGGCACTTATGACTGTAGAGCAGGGAGGATTCTTTATTGTGCCAACACCTACTGTGACGAGGGACATCAGTTTTTACTGTCTGATCCGAAAGACAGGGACACACAACCGCAGCGTGGCACTGCACATTTCGAACCACGGACCCTTCAATACGAAGTCGAACACGCTAACCAATCTGCCCCTGTAAACTATTAGTCAGTAGCCTACAAATTTTATTCAATTATATGCTACAATATTTTTCTATTGGATTTTATTTCAAATAAATGACAGAGTGGTGGATTTAGCAGCTAGAGTTAAGATAGTACTCACTGTCACAATCAGTAATGGCAATGTAATATTTCAAGCCCAGCATATGATACGTTTGCTAACTCACGCACAGGCCAGGGGCATCTTTTCAACGGCTGTTCTCGACTTTCGTGTATTTTTTCCCCTTCATAATATTGTTTGAGCAACCGTAAGTTTTATTCGTTTTATTTTTAACTATTACAATATTTATATATCCAAGTTTCTAATATGACCTCCTTGGGTCGGACTCGGTTGAATTTCGCCAACAAATGCTTATAAATTGCAATATCAATTTATATAAAATCGCACTTTATTTTTCATATCACCACCTGTATAATATAAGACATATGTTTGGTTAAGAATAGGGAAATTACCTTTTCTGGACCAGAAGCCTCCAAAAATAAGCACCACTGAATGACTTTTAAAGATTAATATTACATTAAAATAAATTCAAACTTAAAGCACACGTTTGCACTTGTATAAAAGGCGTGAAGTCGAAGATACCAAACGCCATTCCAAATTCAATAAGTCAACGACAGATAATACCATGGCCAAATTATTGCCGGTTATTGTTCTCTCTTATTCCCATGTTTACAGCAAGGTCATTTTAAGCTTATTGTTATGTTTTCGGAAAACTAATATCGGAATTCCATTTTCAAATACACTGTAAGAAAACACCTTTGTCATAATGTAATATTAAATACATCGTAGTTTTCGGCTTCTTCAAATTTAGACAATTAAATCTTTGGTTTTTTTCAAACGTTGTAAAGGTGTTAACATTATCAGATAAAAAAGCAAGTCATCAGAGTATATGAAATGAAATCCTCGTTCAGTTGGCAAATATTATTGATGATAAAATGAACAGGGGTCCTCAAAATATTAATGTTTCAAACATCTTGGGTAGTTCGGAAAATATGCCGCCCTTACTGGCGGATATGACGAGAACAAGACAAGAGTAAATATTTCAATATGAGCGGATCAGAGGCCCACAATGATTGTCATTCCACCATTAGGAAATACTAAAAATTTTCGTCACGAATGTAGATCGTGAGTCTCGTTTTCGCTCATACTCATTTCTTAAGATATCTACTAACTCACAATAGGTTTTGAGATACGAAGGTAGAACTAACATGCAAATGAGGGTCTAGCTAAGCCAAATGAAATTGAAAAAGATTCAAATAATGTGTTTTAGAAAACAAAAGTTCCATTCGTTTTATTTCTTAAATATTCTATTGAACAGAACAAATAATTAAAATAGCATTTATCGAACCAAGCCTTTAGTATGGCCTCCATGGGTCAGATTTGATTGAATTTCATTTGAGTCCAACTGTGGCTTATACTCACTATATTGATCAAGTCTGAAACTCAATATGCATATGGTTTAGTCGGAGTAGTTATGTCATATATGTGTATAGAATTAAAGAAGGGAATTTCACAAAGTCATTTAAAACAGCACGTTAAAGTCTAAGCACGTTTTAGATTACTAAACCATTACACTGAATAAGTTAGTGGTGGTCTTATGATAAATTTGTGATTCAGAAATGGCGATAACAAGATCATTTGTTTGGGACCATAAAATGGTCGCTTTTGATAGAATGGGGTTGAATTTCAATTTAGATTAACTACATGCTATGTTTAATACATATATGAAGTCTACAAGTTAATATACAGTATGGTTTCGGAAGAGTATTTATAATGATATTTACATAGAGTTACAGAGGATCCTACCTGATTAAATTTCATGAGTTTTTATCGGCTGGAAATCTGCGTCTATGTAAACACATGTAAAGCTTGTAAAAACATTTAAAAACAATATGTGGGTGAGACTGGAGACCTCCGTAGACACATCAACAACCATAGGTCTGTCTTTGAAGAAAAAAAATTTAAAAAATCTCCACGAACCACTTGGAGAACACTTAAAATATGAGAGTCATAAGTGGGAGGACATGTCAGTCGTGGTTAAAAACCGTAACAAATTAAAACCAGGGGCAAGTTGAAAAGAAAACACAAAGAAACATTTTAGATGCATAGACTGCAGTCATTCCGCTTAAAAGGTATGGATGCATGGATGGCAATCATTTCGCCCAAACGACAGCAACAAATAGAATGACTTACAAAAATGAATTTTTCGGCGCATAAAAACAATCGAGTTCCCCATGAACTCCATTGTTTATCTTTGTTTCATTTGAATCTTACCGTCCCGTCCGCGGCCAGACAGTTCTTACACCGCGCTGACTCCTAACATATTTAAAGTAGTTACGGTTCTTTTTCAGTTACGTTTTTTGTTTTACATTGATTTACTTTTATTTGTCTCTTTTTGCATTTACTGTATAAATATTGGTTTGTTTGGTTTACATCGACATTATCATTCGATCATGTAGTATCTAAGAAGTATATCATTTGTTAATGTATGTGTGTACGTTTGTGTGTTTGCCAGTTTAGATGCTGCTCATATAAATATTTTCGTCCTGAAGAAGGGATAGGTCGTCCCGAGAATTTGACTTTTTTATTTTATAAGCCGTTGGTCATTTTAGTGCTTTATAACATTCGTCCCTTGACCGGTATCTATTTCTATAGATCCGCCATCTGCGAATAAACAGTGTTCGTTTTATTGCCTTTTTTATCCTCATTTTACCGACAGAGTCTATTAGATCCGCTTTTATATCCTATTATTGATCTCTTTTTAACATCTTGGAGTTCTTTTTTTTTTTGCAATCTTTTAGTTTATGCATTTTTGTAGTATCTACTATGTACAATCCGGTATGAATTCAAAATATAACAACAATTTTAAAGATCTCAAGAAAAGTACACCAAAAGTGCATAAAACGCGGCATCGTATTTCCAATGTACAAACATACGTTGATTCTAAAATCAATCCAAAGGGATTAACTTTGAACATCTCCTCTAACATAGGGGTCATTTCTAAAAACTTCAAACACCACTCCATTCTAAAGGA
>JACSZP010070970.1:0-15232 GCA_016161895.1 Pinna nobilis
TATATATATGGCTTGGGCTCGAACCCCGGTCCTCTCGATTCGAAACTGGACACGTTAATCATTAGGCTATGGCCGTCCCCTGTTGTGAATTGATTTGGACGTTAATCGACACCACATTAATAATTTTACAACAACAAATGAGTTGAATGTTTTGAAGACTTTGAGTCTAGAGTTTGTTGATTGCTGTTTCATCAACACTAGAGGGCGGTCGATTTTATCAAGGCAATAGGACAGTGGAATTAATAATTTCAAATAATCATTTCAAAATACAATTCTAAGTCTGGCCGATTTTACTTTTTTTTCTTAAATGATCCGTTATAAGAACTTTGGATTCGAAATTTAAGACACCTATGAAGGATATATGAGACTTTGGCATAGGAAGTAGGAGAATGGGCTGGATAGCCCTCGCATTTCTCAAAAGCAATGTTAAACAAAACAGTCTTCTGTAAAATGTGAAATATACAAAATTTCACTAATTAACTTACTGAGATGACCATTACATAAACATAACACAAAAAACAGAAAAAAATGTTTTCATGATAAATTTGTTTAGTCCCTTTATTTGATTTACTCCCTTCGAGTTTACAATATCAGTAGAAATTTACAACTACCGGAAATGATAAAAAATGTTTTTATTTCTCAGGCGGACGATTTTACTTTTTTGTCTGAGTGAATACTGCCAAACAATATCTAATAGAACATAAAAATCGGTTTGAGTGTAAATGCATTTACATGTATGCCTACTGTATCTATCTGTTCATCTAGATAGAGTTAGGAACGACGGGAAATAATGTAGATGAAGCAGGACAGAATGGAAATAAAAACAGATAAGAGTAGCGAGAAAGAGAGACCCACACATTTACCCCTAGGAATAATTGATCGCACTCTGAATTACGTGTGAGTCCATGCGTGGATCAAAGGGAGACCGGGGCTCTCTCCCCCACCCCCTGGAAGTTGGAAACAATATTCAATAAAAATTATTGAAAATAATGAGTAACATCATTTGTTTTTCTTGCCATAAGATCGATCCACGAAAAAAATAACATTGGATCCGCATGTGAAGTATTTGAAACAAGTATTAACGAATATGTGAGAAATAGGCTACAAGTGTAAAGAATGTGAGTATCTGTAGATAACATTTTTATCTCATTCGACGATGGTATGAGCTCTAAAAGACTCAGCAAGCCTCAAGCATTAAGTATACCAACCAAGTCTCTGATTACAGAGACATTCAGCTAAGTAGCATTCTGCCGTTTGTAGATTTATAGAAAGACAATTTTATCAATATTTTAACACTGAGATACACGCGCTTCCTATGTGCATTAGCTGGCGTTTACAGAAATGGCACTTACGATCTCCAACTAATTGAAGTGATCTATTTCTTTGTTTATTTCACATAACGATCCATTTCACGCAATGACGGATTATGGGCGAATACGCGGCAGGCAGGTCTTTGCGGTGAAAACAATGAATTAAATACCAATTAATTAAAATCATGTCGTGGCTACGTACGATCGATAATGAAGGATAATAAAAATCCTAGTTAATTTCTTTCTGTTGGTTTTGAACCATGTTCTAGATTTTGTCTTCTTAGGAAATAGATGAGATAAAAACTATAGTGCTTTTTCGATTTGAACAACTTTTTCATCTTGGAAAAGATCTAATAGACACCTCGTATATTGGTATACGTGTAAAAATGTGTTTCGCGCATTTATTAATAGGTTTGACATAAATAATGCGTTTTTGTCATAATCTGTCATTGGAAAATGTGATATTGATATGCTGAAGTATGGTGGGGCATTCCTGTCATCAGAAGAACGGGGTAATTAGGATGGTTTAATGAGTTTTGGACAGTTCTGTAACAAGAAGAACAGAATAGAATGGAAGGTTTAACTGGGCAACAATCAGCTGTATACCGAATCTTTCTGCTGTCTAGTGGTAGGCCTGCATGTCTTTGATATGTTTGTTCTTTATTTAACTTTTACTTTGTTTCTTATCACGCGTGAAGCAGGAGTTACTTACCCTTCCGGCGCACGTGAACTCACCCCCGGTTTTAGTGGGTTTCGTAACTCTTTTTTAGTTATACGTGTAACTGTGTGTATTACTGTTTGTAGCGTTGTCTCCTTTTTGTTTTGGCCACGGTATTGTTTGTCGTTGATTTATTGAATTTTGTATGTTCCTTGGTATCTTCTACTTTCCTCTTTTTCTTTATTAGGTAAGAATTCTAGACACTGAGTTATATAAAGAGTTGCATCGAGATACATATTGTTGCAACTTATTTGAAATTTCCATCATATGGATATTGAAATGAGTTGAAATCATTAAATTATTTAAAACAAGAATCTATAAATAAAGCCTTCATTATTTTTCTGTACTTCAGTATAAATTTAATCGGTGTAATCAAGAAACTTTTCCACATGACAAATATTGGCTACCGTACTTAGCGGCGGTCACACTCCTTATCATTACAAATAACAGAAACAGGAGAATGCGTTATACACAACTTGGCACGAGTGTGACTATTTCGATAATTAGGCAGGACAAATATTGATTATCATTTATTCTGTTATAAAGAAAATAAATCTGATTAAGTAAGTAATACGGAGACTGGAATATGAGAAAATGCAGATAAAAATGTAGGAAATATCTAATTATCTTCGATTCATATCATTTAATTGGCTCCAAGAATCATTCTCAGTAAACTTTCAACTGATGCCAAAAATCGGGTCCAAATTGTAGTAAACAGACACGTATAATGTCACATACTGTTATTTTAGATGTCGTAAAATATAGGCTTGTTTCTTTGTCAATAACCGTATTCATCCGGAGTATCGTTTACTTGGCTGGACGTAATTAAAGAATTTACATAAGTCAGATAATTTTTTTAGCTCAAGCTTCTCTACCAAGCGCAAGTCAGGATTAGCTTGAGTTAAGTGAACACTCAGGCTTAAGTAAATTCCTAAGTTTTATGATTCCAGCTCCAGTCCCTTACAAAATACGCCACGAGCGATTTGTCCCACATATGCAGTTTTGATGTGCATGTAACTATGTATGAAGTCGAAACGAGATTGAATCTAGCCATTCTTTTGATGTTTTTCAAATTAAGTTTCGGATGAAACCGATTAGAAAATTTTTTTATCAGTTTGGTATACATTGAGACACCTGTGATTATGCATTGAATTGCTATCATTTTCCTTTTTACGAGACAGATAAAATATTACTAACGCCAAGTATCCAATCGCGGAAGTGTAACTGTGGAACAATTAGAGCTATTTGCCAATATAAAAGTTAACCGGATAAACTCGAAACTCGGCTATTGAAATATTGTCTAAACTCAGCAGTTTAATTCCAGAAAAAATAACACATAATTCATACACCCAGCGTGTCCAGTTTAATATTCTAGAGTGTGACATTAAACAACAACACACCACTACCACCACTACCACCATCACAAAAAAAAATGGTAGTATGTGGATGTGCAAAAATCATTTCCTAAATTTCAATATTCGGCAATGCACAAGGAATGGTATGTTTAATTACTTCCACCTCTGCCGTTGATGAACCGTCTCTACCGATTTTGACGAGAATTCGTTTTACAATTATTTCGTCTAATTTTGACTGTGGACTCATGAGAACTGTCTCTAGTCAGCAGTGGAAGATTATCCTCCATGACACATGTTCCCACTTCTGGACTGTCAGAGATCGTTGTTTGTTCAATATTTACCAAATTTGTATAATGCCTCCTACTTCCTCTGACAATTAATGTCCATGTTCTCTGCGATTTTCATTTTCAATTTAATACCTTTAGATTTATTATTACATCGAAAAAACATTACAATGATCCGTTTTCGGGGTGGCAGAATTATTTACTAAACGGAGGAATTCCTGTATGATATATTTTAGTATCCGGATTTTTATTTTTGATGCATCCAGAGATGTGCTCTTGCTGTTAAACCATTCTCGTTTTAAAGTCTAATTTATCTCTTCAGATACTTGTGAGGAAAAGCATATAATTACGAACAGAGAAAGTTTGCCGATTTTTGTTTGTTAAGAATAGGATGCATAAATTTTAACTTTGCGACAACGTAACTTTGAGCAGAACAGGTTTTAAAATGTACAGGTATCGATTGTTTCCCTGGGCCTTAGTGAAAAATGCGCAATCTAGAGAACCCTTAATCAATTATGCCGACTACCAATTGACCGTTGACATTAAACCAGGCTTGTACCTAATCAGTATAAACATCAGGTTTCGAATGGAATTTATGTACATGAGCAGTGGAACATTCGCCTAAAGACTTAGCCTTTGATTTAGGGAACCACCTGACTTATGAGACCACCTCACATACGAAACCAGCTCACTAATCAGACCAATTTCATCCAGTCACTTGGGTGGTTTTAATACTTTGGTTCCACTATAATTCAGCCCTATCTCAAAAGTTGGTGGATTTTCCATATGTAAATTACATTACTTCATCGCTACTAAAAGTCACGTGTTTGTTATATCACTATTTATGGAACTGACAACTCGGTGATGAAAGCGACAACTTTTGCACACACATCAATAATAAAGCGCCTCTAGCAGTAGAAAAAATACCAGGGGAAATCACTCTAACGTGAGCATCATTCCCTTGATGACAGATTTAATATTTACATGGAGCAACGAGCAAAACTAGTCAATACCTGATGCAGAGTTTAACGTGCCACCAACCATTTTGTGGGCTGTTAATAAAATGGACACATCATGAAGCGATTTCGAATTTCTGATTGGAAATATGGAAAGACGTAGTGACTTAATGTTAAACGAAAACCTTGATATTGCAATGACTAACATTTGTAGATCGAAACGAAGAGTATTGTAAATGAAAAAGAAACGGTAATGAACAGCAATCAATCTTATAACTCATAGAAGATATATAAAATAAAAAAGCCGAGCAAACACGGGCCCCTGGATATACCAAAGGAGGTGGGATCAGGTACTCAGGGGGAGTAAATATCCCCTGTCCAGCGGTCATTGCCGCCATGAGCCTTATATCTTGATCAGGTAAACGGAGTCATCCGTAGTTAAAATCTGTGTGTGAAAAATGGCCTAATAATCGGTATTAAACATGTTAGATATAATTCGACCCAACGAAAGGTTGCAAATGTTAAACAGGCTTTACCGTTGCGGAAAATAAATATACTACTTGGATATATATTACTTGGATACCCCTACACCCGTCTTTTGGTGGTGTAAAAATTAACTACAGAAACGGAAATCAAGTATGGAAAGTCTTTGATCACATAAATATTGTAGACTAAGTAGGGGGAGGTTTAAGATTGATGTAGTAACAAGACTAGTCCTGAAAAGTATAACTAGTTTGGAGTAATAATGATCTGAAAGTGGAAAACAATCGCTGATACTTTATACTTTAAAACCTGAAAATTTGGAATGAAAGAAAGCTATAGATATTTAAAGTCATAATATTGGAACAGAATGCAATGTGATGGTGAAGCAAGAGAATATAATTGTAGACTATATAAATATAAACTAGAATAGACTTTGCCTTAAATATGTTGCCGTAAATAATTTGCAACTTGTTTCAATAGGGTAACACTGTCAGACGACGAAAGTCATATATGATCAATTATATCAAAGAAACCTTACAATGAGATATCGATCAAAGTATATTTCATGACACCATTTTAAAAAGGAAATAATAGTTAAAAGAGAAGTTTAGTAAAACAGTGTTGAGATGTCACCATGAATGTCTGTGTTGCCATTGTGACAAGGGGAAGTTTCCGGGTGCACTGCAGTGCATTGAAAGTGCAAGCTGTGTATGAACTGTACAAAGTCGGCACGTGGTATATTGCAACACTTTTCATTGGACAAATCCGTATGATCGGGGATGGAATAGCAACACATGTACATTTAAGGGAATTATCTACCTCAGAACAGATCTGATAAATCGTTCACACTGTACAAACTCGTTATAACGAACTAAATCTTCCATTTCTGAAAATGAAGTTCTTATCTGGTAACTGAATCAAACTCGTTATAAATACTAGTACGAACTGAAACTTCTATTCCTAAATACTGATATCTAATATTGATATTAACAGTGTTTCACATCCATTCTTATATTTGCTTAGATCTGTTTTACTATAAAGAAAAAAACCCCACCTCAAATGATTGTCTGTTACGGTAATAAACTAAAGGAAATAAGAATCAGAGAGTGTTGATAAAGAGTTAACCGAATCGACATGATTAAATTCGATTTCTTGGAAATGAAATGTATTGACGAGATGTGGACGTTCTATGTTTAGCCACACCAGAAATACATCACGATTCAACAATGACATATTTCTATCAATTTGTCACACTCTACTTCAGGTTAATTTACTCAAAGAAAAAATTGGATAAGAGATTCTCAATCAAAGCTTCTATTTTTATACCCTAGATAGAGAACAAAAGTGATGCAGGAAGGAGTAGTAGCATAAAAAAGAAAACTTCTTTTGATTGAAGTGTAACAAAAAGTTAATTATCACATATCACTTGCACTTATGTTATTTCAATAGAACTTTGTGAGCAAAATGAAATTGTGGTTTTCATGCGCATTTCACGTTATAGGCAGGAATACTTAAGATGCATCTGATAGAATTCAATAACGAAAACTTGAAATTTAAGATAGCTTTGCGAGAGAGACACCAGTATCCCGATTTAACTGACGTAAAATTGTAACATACATTCCTTCGCAACTTCGTGAGGAATCATAACCTCAAGAGCGGAAGTTAGTGGGGTTCTAGTCCCGAATGCATTATGGGTTTTCTCTGGCTGATCAGATGACATAGTCAATACTGGAATGGACAAAATAAAACTGAATTATTTACCTAAGTCTGAGAAATTCTCAGATATAAGTAAATTCATAAGTTAGTGCTCAGCTCGGAGGTCTCATGTCACAGTTAGTCTCAGCAAATTATAGATTCCTCATCGCTCATAGACTCTGAGCACCAAACGTAAACAAAAAACCCAAAAAAACAAAATTGAAAACCCTTTACCATCATATGAAGAGGCGTATCCATAAGTGATAAGTTTTGCGTTAAGCAAGAGAGAACTTGGAAATGAAAATAGACTCAAGATTTCTGCAGATAACCTTTAACTATCGATCAAGTAATCAGAAGATAATTGATTAAACATGCATATAATGATCAAGGGACTATTGCAGATTTATTTGATGGTAAAAAAATGAAGGTCACATGTGCATCGAAAATTAAGACTTCTTATCTGCCATTATCATCTGTGATCACTAAATGCCAGAAGACTGGAAAGCAAATAACAGTGTAAAAACCGAAAGGGGGAGCAAATTGTCCGTAATATGATGTCATTGAATTTAAGCATGAGCAAGCTCACAGGTTAAGTGGTCCAAGATATATAACTTATAACATTAAATTTGGACCATACTCAGAACTTATGCCGTAGAGCAGGGAGAGTTATTTAACGTGTAGATACCTGTGGTGACACGGGGGATCGGCTTTTACTGTCTCATTAGAAGGACACGGACAATTCACCGTGGCGAGGCACGGATTCGAACCCACACCCTCTCGATCAGCACCCAGTTGTACAATGCATTGTAATATCAACTTGTGGTAAGCCATTACCTCTTGATTAATTTTTTTAGATTATAGTTAGCTAAATACATGGTTACATGTAATTCATAATTGTTTAGAAAGGTAATTACGAGTTAACTGATAACAATTTTATTTTAGAGTTACCGCAATCACAAATTCAATCCAGTTAAATTTGACCACGAATAAAACTACTGTGCAACTGGACCAAGAAGGCAAACAAGCTAACCACTAGTCTAAGACTGTCCCTAATCCTACTTCCAGCTTCCAACTATTCCCCATTTCCACAGGAGTCGAGTTTGACGTTAGCTCCTCCAAATTTGTAGAGCCATCCTTTCTACAAACCTTTTTTGTTTTTACATTTTTATACCAAATCCCTAGTTCAGTTAAGGCAATATTCGATTATTTATAGAATAATGTTTCTTTTTTACGACAGAAAAACGTTTACAGGGGAAAGATCGACAATATAGATGGCAGCAAGTTCTTTCAGGCTATTAAATTCTGAACTGTTTTAAACTAATTCAATTATGTTTGTCGAGTCCTGATAAAACGGATATTTACGACATTAAAACCACACTTATTGTCTTGTGATGTTGGTATTTAACAGCTTTATTGCCATTCCAACACAATAACTTTCTTGATCGGATCTAAATTATAAAGGAAAATTAGTTAGGCGGATCCGTTGTTTTTGTCACTTCCCTTTTGGCTTGTTCTTTATGTCGACTTGCATTATCTAACATGATAAGATTAGCCCTAGAGCGAAAAGGAAAATGATTTAGAAAGAAGTAACAGATGTTCGCAGAATGATACAAACAGAATGTAATGGATGTGTTTATGTCATGGAGACCCACATTTTACGTGCTTGTTGATATCAGAAATGAAAACAATGTTTAAAATCCTTGAATTCGCAATCAGAAACATTGTGGGGCTGGTAATTTATGCGATAGGTTTTATTGATTTATTTATTTATTTATGTTTTTTGCTTATTTGGAATACATTTTTCGATTTTTTTTTAGTTTTTAATTTTTGAGCGATTACATGATTCTGGAACATGTAGTTGTCGAGTTGCATGGTATTTCATTATAATGATTTTGGTGTTTCTATAGTATCTATTGTGCATTATGAAAATAAGTCCACTTACATTTTTTATAAGGACATTTAACCCTATTCTCAACATTACAAGCTTTTATTTCTCAGAGATGGACGTGTAGTTAGTACTAAAGATGAGTCATTTCCCTTAGAGTTCTTAATGTACAGGATATTCTATAGTGTTTTTTCTTGTTATCATGGTGTAAGTCAGTTCAAGTATTTTTGCGTTTTATATTCTAGGACGTTCAATCTTACAGCAAAAAATGGCCGGTGATACATCGCTTTCAATAAACAATTGTATACTATTTAAAAGGGTAGAGATTGGGTTTCTTCCTTGTTTTTTTGTTGTTGGATAAATGCTGGTAGAAAGATTCAATACTATTCCACGATTATTTTTTTTATTGATATACCATTGATATTACGTGAGCAGTCGTCCATAAGAGAAAACACATATCAGACGTCTTAAATAATTGATAAACAGGATCTCTGCAGTCCCTTTGGCAAGGTTTGACGAAAAATGAACACAAAATGAGAACAAACAGACTTAGATTTTATAGTATTTCGTGCAAGATATTCTAGCAAGTTAGACTGTCTGTAGCCGCGATACCACTGTGTATTTATAATGATCTTCAGTCATTAATATCTATTTCTGAATCAGTGAATGGGGTCAAGTTTTTACATACAACAAAACACCGTAAATTTAATTGATTTTTACTTCCCCAACGGATCACATTAACAGCGACTTTTATTCATTTTAAGATAAACTCTAACTCTTAGACTTGGCAGCTATCCGTATTAGAGATATGAAGTTCAATCACTGGTGTTGGGCCACTTGAATCCGGGTGAACAGTGCGTTCCATTTGTGATTCTACTAGCTTGACCTGTTCAAACCGTTTTATTGAATGTCGCCTCAATGTTTTGTTCGTGTGAAATTGCTCTACAAAATGATATTCAAGAAAAACGTAATTTGACAATAGTAACGGTGTAAAATGGTGAACAAGTAGAAATTCCAAACGGGGTGGAATCAGGTATCTTGACGGACTTGGCGTCCACTGATACCAAGCTACAATCGCATTACGTGAAAACTGCAGCTTACAGCTAGCTGAAAATGTCCAGAGTAACTTTTAATATATGTATTTGACTTATTGGCGAAGCAGAGTGATTGTTTTTGGATGTATAATTGAAAAATGTATTCACTTCTTGAAAGAGAAACTTCATAATGCTTAATCAGATATATTTAACATTATCAAGAAATGAGTAAAATTAATGATGGACATATGCTGAGAAAGCTTTTGACTTTATCGAAATAGTCTAAATAAGGCGCACAAACGGTTGAACTTTTTACAAAATCAGATCTAGATTTTAATCCATTTTTGAGTTGACGAGGTACTTTTTGAAAACAGTGAGTCACACGCAACTGTCGTGATACGCGTACCAGCCTCATCACGTATCTTCATTTTAAGAAGGATTTTGGTCTTGTAAACAACTGAGTGCATATCCGTGATAGTTTTTTTTATATAAATGTTAACAATGTGAAGAAAAGTTATGTAATAAAATTATCCATTGCACAGTTAGAAATAAATCATGTAGAAATAATGCGTCAGAAAATACGAATATGAGAAAACAATGCAAATAATGTGTCGCTTAAATAAATCTTAAGTTTAAACTGCAAATATAAGTTTCCGCTCGGGGACTCTTTCATCAATTAGATGACATTTGATTTGCAATTACCAATTTGAATTAAATGTTTCGGGATCTCCATTCAGTTGTCTATTTCTGGTAAAATTTGAATCGTTTAAAAACATGATAATTATGACAAACATACCCCGAAGTTACGAGACGACAGAACTGAACAGATGTATCAGATCTGCCATCACTGACGAGTGTCAGTATAACATGTCTCTATTTTCTCATAAAAAACTTAGAACAGTAAATTATGGTTGTTGATTGCTGTTTAAATAAGGGCATCAAAAAACTCATCCCCGGATTTTAGTGGGGTTCGTGTTACTCTATTTTTAGTTATAAGTGTATTTGAGTATTCCTGGTTGTAGTGTTGTCTCCTTTTTGTTTTGGCCACGGTGTTGTCTGTCGTTGCCTTATTGAATTTGGAATGCCCCTTGGTATGTTCTTACCTTTTCCGCCTCGCTTATTCGAACGATTCGCGGACGAAAACGCTTATCATTAAGCCGTAAAGGTTCTCTTGGAAAACACGTTAACAACCAAAGTTATATACAGTTCAGTTCAGTTTTCAGCGTAACACAGACTCTCACTGCCGAGATGAAAAATCAACGTTGATGAAAAAATATCCATTAGATTGCCAATATCGCATTTGAATAACTCAATTATTTTCAATCCGCGTGGAACTTGTACTTTCTCATCAGCTGAATGTACAGTTCAAAGACGGAAGGATGGTTTAATTAGCCATGTCTTTATTTTCTGTGTACATGTATTCACCGTGAGTTATGATTCGTATCAGATGTTGCACAGAAGAATCGATATCCGGGTCTAAAAGTCTCTTCAGTGCAGAAGAATGATGGACAGCGCAATGCTACGATGATTTTAAAGAAATTTCATCACTTTTTGTACAATAAGAATCTTTTTCTATAGTTTATCGATTGATCAAATCAGAATGACACATCATTCGTAAGTTCTTTCATAGGTTTAAGTCTTTTTAAGTTTGGATTTCTAAAGGGAATATTAATTTTTGCTGTATATTTGCATAATCGAAAGTCTACTCCTTTGTTTACTTGTTTCTCTTGCGTAAAAGACCAGGTTAAAATAACGTTTCCATGTCATTTGCAAGTGATTAGGAAAATTCATTGAAGTATTTTTTCAGTTGTTCTATAAAAAGGTTACTATTGACATTCCAAATTTCATAAAATATTTTGAGTTGAGATCCTCTGAAAGACATTGATTTCCAATACAAAGTAAGTATCGAGAAATGAAAGTAATGACATTTTTATGGCTGTATGTCATGGACACAATTAATCTAGGTAATGCTAATTGCCAATGAAAGAATTGCTCTAAGGGTTTTGTAGAAAGTGTAGTGATATTGAAAAAAGTGTGTTGGTTTTTGTATGACCTTGAGGTCACAGGATAGCTGTCACGTGATAGACAGGAAATGTCTACTTCACCACGACATCAGTATCCATTATAGATCTTCTTATTTTCCCCATATTCTTTAATCTTTAATTTACGCCCAACAAGTATCTCGTTTCGGTTAACTTGCTTTACTAATTACACACATCAGCGATTATATGGATTTGAGACAATGGACATAAGGATCTGTATTAAACAGAAACAATTCCCAGTGCATTACAATGTTTTTCAATGTGTTTTGTCTCTTGTCTTGTCCTGATGGTTCATTTACTTATAGACAACTTTTCTGTCCCGTCCCTTTTACTTTTCAATATCGAAGAATGGCTAGAGTTTCAACGGTAAAGAAAATGACTATTTCAATGGGATATCCGGCTTTCAGACAAGATAGATTGACCAATAGATACGGGAGTATATACGTGAGAAGAGCCGCAGTGGAGGCTCCGCGACAGCGTGCTGATCTTCAGACTATGAAGTTTGAATCTCATTAGAGCTGCTATCCAATTAGCAAGAGATTCCGATGACTAAACAACGCCCACTTTCGTCATATGAGCCATTATGGATCTATGTATCATGTTAGCATTTTTATTTTGAGTCCGAGAGTTCAAGCCAGCTTTGTGGCATGGGCTGGATTTTCCTTTTCTTTGAATTAGACGGACACTGAGATATCATGTCAAAGTAGATGTTTGCATGCTTATGATCCCTCACACTGTGCAAGTGGCTGGAATAGTCATACGATCACTTTGAATGAGTTCATCGACATTTGGTGACATTCCCATTGGAAGTTTCTTGCGTGAGACATTAAACAACAATACAATACTATAGGTAGTTAGGGCCGTCATGACTCGGCGGGTTGCAAGCTATACATTTTGTCGTCTTTGTTTCCCTTTAATCCGACATCTACAAATCATGTACAAGTAATGTAACATTTTGCCTTAAGAACGTACTAATGGATGTTCTTACAGTTGAGTAACAGCTTGTAACACCATTGACTCCATCTATGCCTAGTTAAGCCAGTGCTTTTGTAACACATGGTCATATGAATTTGTTTTCACTACCAGACAAAAACTCGATATCTATTCACGATGTACAGTGCATAGTTATGTAGAGCAGTGCATAATGAGGTTTATAAGGATTATCTTGTGAGTTTTAACATCCCTCGATATTAATTCTGTTGATGTATTAGGTGTTACTTTTATGACTAGTTCGTTTTTTTCTTGAGAATAATTTTCTACACCGGTGCTATGTTTAATGAAGACCTTGTTCATTTTTTTTTCGAGAATTGTCTTGACAATTGATTTTCAAAAAATGTGTCCCTTGTTTTCTTATAACTCTAAATATATAGCACAAGTACTTAGTATTTACTAGCATTTAAAATTTGTTATCAATATTTGATTCATTCTTTTTAATTCCCTTACAATTTCATTAATATTATGATACATTTATTCTTATGTGACTTAAAGGCCAGTTATTTGATTATTATGAAAAACAAAATCAATCAGACAACTGTAAATTCAAATATTTAGTTTACCACACCTAAAAAGTAAATATGATAATGGTTTAATCGACGTCATGAATCCTACAAAATTTAGAGAAAGTGTATAAAACCCATTCATTATTAATTCATTCACACAATTTTTTAAAATCAAAATACTAAAAATAAAATCATGACGTAACAATTATAATAATGAAAATAATATTAAAATACTTATACTTTAATTGATTAAAATAATATATAATACAGTCTAACATGTTTTAAGAGACCGTCCAAGAGAAGGAGCAAAAAGGGCACATATATATGACAGGTGGTCTCTTAATTCAGGAGATTTATATGGGAAAAAGTCAGTTTGGGAACAATATCTTTAGGTCACATAAGACAGGTTTTCCTTTAATTCAGTGGGTCGCTAAGGCAGGTTAGACTGTACTACTACTACTACTACTACTACTACTACTTCTACTACTACTACTACTACTACTAATAATAATAATGGTAGTAATAATAATATTTGTATTAAGAGTTATAAAAAAATTAGTAAAAATAATAATAATAATTATAATAATAATAATAATAATGATAATAATGATTTGTATTTTGATTATTTTGATTATTATTATTATTATCATTGTTATTATTATTACCATTATTATTATTATCATTATTTTCAAAACAAGCGGACATATTAAAATATGCTTGTTTGTCTCTTTTTCTACCGACTCAAATCTTTTCACAACAGATTACATTGCATCTGTACCTGTCGATAAACATATCCATCATTATATACCCCTGTGTATGGCTTTCTTCAAAACCAATAAAGGAAACTACTCATATCACTTTTTTATTGCTATGAATAAAGACTATCTCCCAGCAGAAAAAAGAAACCTATGTGTCATTTGTTAGTCTGATAATAAAAACTGACAGTATTGATTTGATAACTGTTAGGTACAATGCATAACTCTGGTACATTAACAATTATCATACTTTGTGTATAACATGTATATACGTTTTTCGGTTTTATGAATGCGAATCTAAATAGAAAGACAGAAATCCATGGCTTTAAAGTTTAAAGGCAAATTTATACTATTACAGTCTTTCCATAATTAATTGTGTTTACGTTCTATATCTTGTTGAATAGCTCTCAGGCAGACGAGTCAAATTTACTTCAATGTTTACCGTACATAATTAACTCAAGTACATGGAAATCGTCATTTACTCATTATTTTCTTTTACCGAATTCATCAATATGTTTCCTTTTCATGTCATGCAATCGGTCAGTAAGACAAAATCGTGATGAAAGTTTTCAAGTTTTGCGTAAAATAAGTAACCAGTAAATAAATTTCAGTCTGCAAAAAAACAAAAAAAAAACCGCGAAATTTACTCCCTTTGAAATAAACCGACACAGTTGTTTAATTTCAAGATGATCCCTAAATAAATTTACTCAGTAAGTGTAAGTGTGATGATATGCATCCCAAATGAAGGCAACTTCTTTGTTTCCTGATTGAAGTCGTGTTCTTGAACGTTGATCAATTACTGAGTAATGGTTTTCTATACCTGTGGTCATTATCAAGGAAATAAATTGGTCACGCCATGTGAGTAATTACGAATGGCACGTAAGAAAGATATCGGTTATAGCTCCTTGGTAGTGCCTGTCCGAAAACCGTCCGGTTTAGAGTTCATGTATCTATTACTCTATGGTTATATTTTTCGGTCAAGAATTGAAAATCGAGTTCGAAATCCAAATTGCGCCGTGACTGAATTTTTCGACTTTCCGGAGATGCGATAATAATAAACCAAATTCTAATGACAGGGATTGGTTCCGACATAGATCCCACACTTACACAGCAAATTTCTCAATTAATCAGGCCTGCAATAATTCACAATGCCACGACATGACTGAAATAATTGGGGCCTCCGTGGCCGAGTGGTTAGCGTGTTCGACTTCCAGCC
>JACSZP010071022.1:400-10817 GCA_016161895.1 Pinna nobilis
TAGTAAATTGAACGGGAGGCCACATTGATAAAATATATATGAAAAGTGAATATCTACGTGTTGGGAAGCTAAAAGTTTACATGAACAACAGATCAGAACACATATGTATGCTGAAAATGGAGGAAACAGAATCAATCTGATTAGTAAATGTATGTTTGGTATTTGTCTTGGTCACACTTTGCATTAATTTGAAATGTTTAGTACTGACAATCATCGATTGACAGGCTTGGGCAAACACTAGTTAGACAACAGTACTATATTACTACTGTAAATACTGGCTGAAGATAACCCTTGGCAGTCTAAAAATGTTGACATGCCTCTGATGATCATATTGCCGGTCGAATAAAGTTTAGCAAACGCATTGACATTCTACGGAATGAAAATAAAAATACCAGACAGACATTTACAGTTGGGTGTTGAATAGAGAAAGAATGGCAGACAGAGAGACATTGGTTGAATAAAGCTGAATAAAGATGAACGGTCAAATCGCTAATCCGCTTGTTGAATGAAGGCAGACAGATATATAGATACTCTGCAGGTTGAATAATGACAGAAGGTCGCATCGCTAGTCTCTTAGTTGAATAATGACAGACAGACGCAACGACAGCCAATGAGTTGAATAAAGGTAGAGGAGCATATTGGCTATCTGCATATCGAAGAGGCTAGCAGTTAAAGCATACTCTTGTTGAAAACTGAATGACCAGGCAAAATCTTATGGATTCAGATTTCGAAAGCATCTTCGTGTTTGGTTTTCAAAGTGTAACATCGGAGTGGAGTTTTCTTAAAACAGTGGAACGATCAATGGATATCATTCACTTAAGAGATTGTGGCATAAATAAACTTCCTGTTTTATAGATTAGCAGATTTCTCCTGGAATACAAATATATTTCCTTAGCGATCATTTTCACTACTTGAAGTTCATGTGGTCTTTATAACATCTGTTTTCTTTTACAATTGCTGGGAATTTTTGACTTCCATGTCGAGCATTTCGTTTTGTCCACCAATGTGGCCGAGGCATTAATATTTGTATCTTTTCTAAAACATGAATTATGGTGTCTTTGTAGCCACATTAATATTGTACACTTTTCTATATGATAAATTCTGACGTACAAATAAAATAAGTCACAAACGCGAAAAAACACTGTATTTCGCGTAGCCCTCGTGCCTTTCTTTTATAATGAGTGAAAAGATCTGCTAGACATTGTATCTTCAAATTCAAGAACAAGATTCTATTTTTATATGTATTTACTAAAAAAATGGGGAATATAACAGTGTCATTAATCTAAGAACAACAATAGCATGTGCCTAGGAGAGACCCGATCAGATCAATGTTTGATAACATTGTAAGTGAAATTATTGTATTCCATACTGTTAATTGTACATATTTATTATTCCACCAAACAATTTTACCGGGCAAAAACAAGAAGGTTTAGTAACTACTACTGACACCTCTTGTTTTGTCCTTGGATTAATGTCACTCTCATCTTTCGCCTTAAGAAGCAACCATTGTTATAGAAAAAGTGTACAAAGTCTTAGTTACCACAAAGGACGCTAGAACTCATATGCTTGGGATAAAAGTGAACATGTTTTAACTACCACAAAAACACTCAGTCAAAGCTACATCAGATAGATATCTCGATATGTTGAGATAGGTAGAAGACACATCGATACTGTATGTTGGGAATCGTCTCCGATATACGCAGCGATAATTTGAGTGTCAGCCTTCGACAGGTACACTGTCAGTCTGTTGTTGAGATTGCCTGCGACAGGCACACCACTGGCAGTCTACGTGTTAGGAAATAACTTCGACAAGCATACTGCCCGTCAGCATGTAAGGAAATGCCTTCGGCAATCCTAAGAAGAAAAGGAGAAAAACGGAAAATAGAAATACACGCACACTGACGTAATATCGTTCAATATATCAGGGAAAGTATGATTCGGGACCAAAGCAGAATATGTATGTATGTATGTTCATGTATGTATGTATTGGTATTGGTATTGTTGTTTAACGTCCCACTCAAGAATATTTCACTCATATGGAGAGGTCATGTATGTATGTTTGTATGTAGGTATGTATGTGGCTCTCCCTGAGCCAATAAAAAGCGAAAGTCCCGTTTATCAATTGGCTTCGAAACGTGAAAGATCCCACAATGCGCAATGATCCTAAGTGTCAAGCGTAGGTCATATCCTGAAAACCTTCAATTGCATGCGTTGACGTATCTCTAAAAATGAGAGTTTCTCGACTGAGGCGCACCTATTGGCACCTCGGCATAGAAACCCCTCCTTGGGGGTACGCACACACAAACATGCACACATCAATCTCTACAAAGACTTAATAATATCTGCAATGATCTATGCCGAAGAATGAATTTTCGAAAGTCGATTAGATGTCTAGATATCGACAAGTTCCTATAGTTAAACGTGCATATATCCCTTATTCAAATTGCCTAGGTATATGCTAAAAATCGTGAATAATCCAAATGGCAATTGTAAATACACTGTATAGCTTATAGTACTTTGTCCCAGTGTTGACTTTGTCTGGTGTATATAAATGCAGAACAGCAGACTGATCACATGTTAATGGTTGAGCCCAGAATATCGATTTCAGTGGTTTTATTGTTCTCATACAAGTAAACTTATTCAACACATCTGTAGGTAAAAGATTATCTATCTAAAAATCACACGCTTCCTGACAATATATAACATGTTTTTCTGTCTCTAGCAGTCGTATTTACATCATTAGAATGTGTGTTTATTCGAAAAAAGGTCTTATCACTTTACACCAATACACTTGGCAATAAAATGTGTATACTTACTTCCTATTAGGAACAATTGTATTATGCGAAAAGGTAAACCTAAGTACCGTTTACACAGTCCTTTATTAAGAATTACATGCTTCATATGTCTGATGACGTAATTTTATCCAATAAACAAAGATAGTTACACATACAAAAGACGTGTTCTTGTAAATCAGACAGATATCAATTCCGTGTAAAGAATAAACTGCCTTTACATACACCATAACACGGCTATGCAGCCGAGGTGAGATGAGCAACCACAAAGGTAAGTCTGGATTATCATGTAGATCAGAATCGTCTTGTTACAATAGTTACTTTGAAAGAGCAGTAAGTATTAAAATTGAAATGAATAACCTGAATAGTCCAAATAATACTAACAGATACGGACAAATGTTAAATACTCTGGCATGACAAATGAATCAACAATATACAAATTTACTGGAATTAAAACTTATCTGTACAGTACAAAACAAAAGTAAATCAAACATGGAAACGGAATCAATCAACAGGAAATGACATAGTCATTGAAACAACGATTCATGTAGAGGCGTATAAGTTGATGATATGATAAAATAACAATACACCAAAATACACACACACACACACACACACACACACACACACACCGCGCGCGCGCGTACGCACGCACGCACGTACATACATACTTAGCCACAAAATGTCCGTTTTTGAAAAGCGGTTACTCACAAATTATGGAACGTTCTGTCAATGATCTCATGAAATATATTTATTTTTAGAAATTTAACTAACTATAAGCTCTTATGGGAACAATAGATATTTTTATGCTGAATGTAGTTTCGCTCTATTGCCCGCGTTTCGAAATACACACAAGCGGGTAGTTATAAAACAGGAACAGGAAATGCATGTGTCCTTCGCACAGAGAAAACAAGCATAGGTCGACCTAGAATAATGGAAAATGACCAGGTATGATAACTTCTTCCAAATCTTATTTGAATGAATTAGACATCTTTGTTTTGTCCGTGAGCATGTCTTCAGATGTTGCTCATTACAATATAGTCTTTAACGAATATAGAGCGAGTTAAAACTGATCGACCAGGGTCAAACTTTTCGGTTAATTCAAAGAAGATATTGAACAGTGTATTGAATATTGTGTTTATTAGATTATAGTAGTGATATAATGATAGCCTGGGGTAACACGTGTGAGTATATGTACAAAATTGAACTTAGTCGTTAGTGAAAATACAGTTAAAATGATAGCCTAGCCCGTGTTAATGGTCGTCATTAAATGTACAGAAGGTATTTTGATAAATTATATTTCTTTGGCTATTGCAGTATGTGTAAAATGACAGCTCAACCCAGGATAGCCGTCGCTAGAAAATATGTAGAATAAATATATTGAGCTTGAGTTGTGTGTCCTTGTACAACGGTTATTGGTATAAGATGTATTTCTTTTATTTGTACAGTACTGACACGAGTAAAATTATTCAGTCGACCTAATCCGGTGTATCCAGTCTTTTGTGTTGTTATTCTTGCAAGTCTATTATTAGAGTATTGAAGTAGGTATATATAATAACCAGTTCATATTTTATTATTAACACAATGATAATATACATGAGAATATAGATTTAACAGCAATGATACGCTTCTATTGACAATTTAGCATCAAAATAAGACCGAAATACAGGAATACCATGACAAGAGTTGACTAAGTATCATGTGCTTCTTTATTAATATTCACTTGTGTTTTGGGTTTAAAACCCATGGACATATACTGATAACTTGTTTTATTTGAGTGCATAACCGGGGTGTCCCAGATTATGACTCAGTGACGTCACGTTAACTCATGTGAAATCAATTAATATTGTATATACATAGAATATTGTCCAATGTATATCGATTAAATGCATTTTATAAAAGAGTTAAACCTTCTTTTTTACAACTAGTGTAGTTTTAATCGATTTTATGACTTGTTTTAACAAGGATTCTATTCAAACACTACTAAGTTGTAAATCAAACATTGCAACACATCACATAGTGACTGTAAATTCTAAATCGTGGCTCTGCCCATGAAGGCATCTTTAGACGCCTGACTGAATCTTTTCCATAACGATATACATATATAAAGTGCTAGAGGCTGGTTAATTGATGTCATTAAGTGATTGTGAATCTTACCGGCCAAGATAATGTCGTTGATATGCAGTTTCACTTTAAGAAGATAAAGAATATATAGATCGATTGGAAACAAGCACGAACAGCTATATGGATAGTAGTTTGTCTGATAGCATAACAATGTATTGCGTACTCTCTCTCTCTCTTTCTCTCTCTCTCTCTCTCTCTCTCTCTCTCTCTCTCTCTCCTTTTGACTGAAGTTCCGGTTAAAAACCTATTAATTTTTCAATAACGGAGGTCGGATTTTTTATTTGCGTTACAATATTGAATTGAAGTAGTATAAGTACCCGTATTTAAATTATTTTAAGTAGGTAATGAATTCTAGGCTGTCATGCCTTAACCGCCATGATTAAATATACCTATGTTGTTTCAAAATCTACCGTACAGTTGTATATTTACCAGTTACCAATAAGACACGTTTGCGCGATACTGTAAAGTTTAAGTATAAAAATCTATATAAAGCCTTTCTCACTGACTGTGACAAGAATTGCAAAATACTTATAACGTGTTTTATGGATTCATAGACCAAAACATTATTGGTGTCAATATTTGGGACGCATGCATTAATGTATTGGTATACTATTGTTCCCTACCATTTAAATGTACGTTTCGCATTAGTGGTGTGGCAATTCCTTATTGAACTCATTGTTCAATGTCACCAAGGGGAATTTGAGATTTTATACGCTGTTATATGTTAAATTAAAAACGGTTATACTTTACTCTGATATGTCTAATGCTATGAGCATTGAAAAGGTGCTCAAGATAGACGGGAGTTTCTGGACTTACAGGTTTTTCTACTTCAACTGAGTTTTTCAAGTCATGGGCATATTGCACTTAATCCTCAAACTTAGGAAAGTAGTAAAAAGACGAATAGTAGCCTGACAATATCAAAACATATACTACTAGTAGTTAATGTTATGGTATCTACTAACGCAACATACATAAATAAGAATATTTCATTTAGTTTTACAAAGCTTGATGATAATAAAATCTTTTTGGAACGTAGTATTTATAAGCCAGGGGCGCTGTCAGAAAAATTACTTCTCCATTACTGATTTCTGGTCAGTACCTGTTACGCTTCCCAGTAGAATTCGTGTCAAAGGTTCAGAACCTAGTCGCAGATTAGTTTTATATGTTGTTGAATTAAACTTAGAGGTGGCTCGTGCGTGTAAATTTTGTGGGTTATTTTCACTCTAATTTATTATTTTTACAAATAAACACGTAGTTAGCTCACTAGATAATTAAGAAACAGTTTTTAACCACGTGATGAGCTTACTAAAAGTTAATATCTTTACTTGTAGTTATTGGATAACTACAAGTTAATTTAGCAATGCATTGTGCTGCTAGGTTTAGGCCATTTTCTCAAAGACTTGTTTCTTTATTGGTATGAGGCTGACCTTATCCAGGGGCTTCCAAGGAATAATGACAAGAACTTAGCCCGGTCCTTTAACTTCACGTTCCGCTATATAGATGACGTTATTTCATTAAATAATACCAAGTTTGGTGACTATGTTGATCGCATCTATCCAAATGAACTTGAAATAAAGGACACCACGGAATCCGCCAGTCTGCTTCGTATCTCGACTTACACCTAGAGATTGACAGTGAAGGACGGCTGAAAACAAAACTTTACGACAGAAGAGATGACTTCAATTTCTCTATTGTGAACTTTCCATTTTATGTGGCAATATTCCAGCAGCACCTGCCTATAGAGTATATATTTCTCAATTGATAAGATATTCAAGAGCATGTGTTTGCTATCAGGATTTCCTTGATAGAGGGTTAATTCTGACTAAGAAGCTACTTAACCAAGGGTTTCTAATGGTTAGATTGAAGTCATCTCTTCGAAAGTTTTATGGTCGCCACCNNGTAAAACAGATGATGAGGGATATGTTCCCCTTGTCACATACCTAATCCCATCCGACCTTTTTATGAACATCACCGATTGTGACTTATTACCGTATTCGATGGTATGTGACACGGCGTGTCATCATGACCTGGTTAATCAAACGGTTACTCTGTAAAAAAAAAGTGATGAGGGATTTGTTCCCCCTGTCTCATACCTAGTCCCGATCCCGTTTTCTCGTTTATGACCATCGCCGATTGTGACTTATTCCCGTATTCGATGATGTGTGACACGGCGTGCCATCATGGCCTGGTTGATCAAACGGTTAATCTGTAAAATCATGATTAGGGATATGTTCCCCCTGTCGCATACCTTGTCCCGATCCTCTCTTTTCTTGTTTATGACAATCACCGATTGTGACTTATTCTTGTATTCGAAAATGTCTGACACGACGGGTGTCACGCGTGGAGCAGGAGTTGCTTACCCTTCCGGAGCACCTGAACTCACCCCCGGTTTTTAGTGGGGTTCGTGTTACACTATATTTACTTATAAGTGTATTTGTGTATTTCTAATTGTAATTTTGTCTCCTTTTTGTTTTGGCCACGATTTTGTCTGTCGTTGACTTATTCTATTTGTAATGCCCCTTGGTATCTTTTATTTCACCCATTTTATAGACAAAGATACATCGGATCCAAACATGTATCACATTTCTTTTATGTTCTACTACACCTTCAGTGACAGAGAACCTCATTTTGTGTAATAAAGCATTTTCATTGTCTTCTGGAAGGTGTATTTGATTATATGCATTGTGGTACGTCTACTTATGCGTGTATGAAATGCGAAACCAAGCCGTCCTCTGAATTAACAATTACATTTACTATGTGATATAAAATTTGTATTTGTAATATTTCAGCAATTTTCCCACTACATCTGTGCTTTTATTTAAATAACTTGCCGAATGGTTAGTACATCAAACTCTTATTCGGTTAGTTTAACACCTACAATTCTTGCAGGACCTAACCTGGCGGTGTCCAATGGATTATGTGAATAAGTTTGCCAGTTGCGGAAAGCCAGTGATCTCTACCCTGGCACACAGCTATCTATATAAATGTACATGTACACGATAAATAAGTATATACAGATACATAAAGTATCTCGCTTAAAGCATTCTTATGACGCCATTTTTATTTTACATTCTTTTCCTTATGTTTGTAGAGTTATAAAAGCTGATACTGAAGCAACGCCGAAGATCAACCTTCATATCGATCGTCTCTTTCCAATACGGGTACATGTAAACAGTGTGATACAGCGCATACAACACAGTCGTATTGGATCTTAAACAGTTTACACAGTCTCTCTTGTGATTCAACTCCAATTTCTGCCCTCATATTAACAATATGCCTACCTTAGGCAGTGGGAGGCAGTACATTCTTCTTCTGTGGAAAGAAGCAACTCTTTTAAAGCGGAAGAAATGTACATTGGCCTTTCAAATAGCTCTACCGATAGCATTTGCTCTTCTTCTGTTGTTTGTGAGATTAATAAGCGACAACACAACAAAACCACAACAAATATGGGATGCCTTTGATGTCAATACACCGATACACGGTGGACCGAAAGCAAAAGTGAACGTGCTTTATTCACCAACTGCCACCAAAACAGACGCTGTCATGACAACGGTACAAACGGCTTTTGGTACTAATTACACAGGTAAGTGTACCTAAGAGTGTAATATCTACAAAACAATATCAACTCTCGTCTGTTTATTTTTGTGCATATCAATTTAGGTATATTGATCTCTCAGAGGTCTTAGCACTAGTCAGTATACGAGATAGTCATCGAGACAGTAGTGCCCTAAAATCGGACCCCTTTTCACTAACAAGGGCTAATTCTTAATCAGTATAAGCTATACTTACCCATTGAAAAGATGAACCATAAAGGAAGCATATTCATTTTCTCTTTATTCCCATATCACCATAATACGTATGCCGTCGACCTACGAGAAGTAAGTTACACAAGTATAGGAAGACATAGGACGTTGGCTCTATTGATTAATGATATTTTATTTTACCGTGTGAGACAGAAGAATAATTAATAATACTGAAAATGTTTCACATATTACAATATACTCGCTGTTCGTCAAGAGACCGTTAATATTTCATTTGATATATAATTTATTGCGTTTATGAGGTTCCGAAATTCGGAGAGCATTCTTATTAGCAGAGTGAAAAATATCATAGCTTGTTGTTTTGAATATTGGACAAACACAGACCTCTGATAAAACAGAGCTGGGATCAGGTGTCATAGATGAACAAGCTTCCCTTACTGACCGGTCGCTCCCGGTCCGGGTCCAGTCAAATTCAGATGAAATTATTGATAAACGAATTCTCGGTAAAGACGATTAAACAACCACAACACAAAAGGTATTCAACATTTCTTCAGTGAAAAAGTGTTATTGCAAACAAGGTCATTATAGCGACCGTAAAATCCTAGACATATTGACAATACAAACGATTTGTTATATCCTTGTAACGACAACTTTAGTTGTTTGCTTCTGTAGAAGATTAAAGTCTGATTGGATATTGATCCTGGAAATTTGACCATTGACTATAGGTATATCCTTCTCTTATCTCTGTGATATTTTATTTTACATCCTGCACGACAAAATGAGAAGACAGAAGATTTATTTTCTAATTTTACGTTCCCAGCTGTTTCCATCAGCATATTCCATACTCTTGTCACTTTCAAACCTGTATGAGTCGTTTTATTGCAGGGAAATTAACAATTCATAGGCTTTTTACTCAGCTTATTCCTTTCATAAAAGTCCAGTGCTCGTTATGCTATTTTACGAAGTGAGGTATATTTGCAGTTAAAGGATTCGCATCGGAAAGCCTTCTTGACGCTCACTACGATTCCAACAAAGACACTATTTGGGCGGCTGTAAATTTTGTCTCAGCGGACTATTCCACAACAATACCAGATGCTGTGACGTATACATTGCGTGTCTCTAGGCTAGCTGCTGATGATTCATGGGAAACAGAAAACACCTACCCTTTCTTCAGAACACTTGGGTACCGAAATAATGACACATATGGAGGCGAGCCATGTAAGCCACTTTATACTCTCAATTCAATTACTTCTATAGTAAGTGTCCGCGCGAAAGGATACTCAAAACACGCTTAATGAGTCAGCTCTACCACTGAATAAAGTGGGAAACATTTAAAACGTCCATGTATCAGTGTTATATAGTAGACCTTTTACCTTCGAGGATATTCTCCCGACGATGAATGATGCATTGCAACACATCGCGCGGATAATGTGCAATATAACTATTCTTCCGTTCCCGAGGAAGTCTCATCATAAAACAGGTCATCCGATTATAAACGGAAATTATACGTAATGGAACAATAGCTAGATATCAGACCTCTCCCTTTCCTTTATTCTGAAAAACGATTCCCGTATTGCCGGAAACTTTTCCTAATACGAGTGGGGATCTGTCATATCTGGATGGGGATGATCTGCTAGATAGTGACACTTGCCCAGGGTGATGTTCTACGACATACATGTAGTAGAGGATCGGGCAGATGACTGCAAAGGAGGGGGTCTGCTAGATAGTGTCACTTCCCCA
>JACSZP010071049.1:0-11317 GCA_016161895.1 Pinna nobilis
GAAAGAGCGACAACTGAATTTCTACTTACAAATATACAACACATTAAACTAAACAAATATTGAATATGCAAAATCATATCGTTTTTACAATGAAATGTTGTATATCATGATCGATAGATAAACTCTCGTTATGGCTTAACTCTGATCGCTAGGTTTCAGATAGTTAGGATTTGTTTGAACAACATTTAAATACAAACAACCAATTTATGGTATAGTATATAAGTTTTATTTGTATCTTGACCCACTTGAATAATATGGAGGTAAACCAAATTTTCATGAAAGAAAATAGATGGAATGTATTCCATCCTAGATGGTAGAAAACAATATTGTTATAGTTTAATTTCGTTTTGTATATGTCATACATTATTGTTACTTTTGTGTTGCAACTAATATTTTGAACCTAAACTATTTTTTGGTTTCCTCGTCTAATACGGAGCGAGTCGCGATCGGTTTAAGAATAAAAAGTATGTATCATTGTAAGTATTTTAGGTGCTGTAATTTTCCGGAGTTGCTTCCATGTTGACACGCACATTAACTCTTTGTTCAAATCATTCCTATATAAATATGCTTCTATCAGAATGGATTATGAACATGTAAAGACACTTCGCTTACATTTGACAAGATAAGAGCAAACTAGTTAGTTTAAGAAGAGTCGAAATTTTATTACTGTATTTTTTGAATACTGCTTTTTTTCTTTCGCAATATACATGTACCTTCCAAGTCTGACACTACGTCCATTTTTTTTTTCAAGATCGGTGTTAAAATTCCCACTCGCTGGTACTCGATTTTTTAAATAATACAAAAAGTCGTATCGGCAGAGAGATCTTTTGAGGGACCGTCATGGTTCAGTAGTAAGCTTCATGTTCGCCCTCTGATTGTGAGATCATGTGTTCTAATCCGCGCCACAAAGTTGGTTAGCCGTCTGTGCCCGTCGGATGCTACATTAAAGTCTGCTGCCCCATGTCACAGTGGGATTCAGCAACGAGAAAGCTAAATGAAAATGGAGGCTCAAAATTCTGGAGAGAAATCAGCTAAGCTCTCAACAGGATATTCCAATATATTGGTGGAACTTCTTATGGATTCAAATCATATTTAGATAAAAGGCAACAGGGAGTTGATTTGCATTTTACGTCGTCCTATTAGAAGAGCACGAATGCGGATATTTCTAAAGGATAAATCTTAAGTCCCTTTTATTCCTGATATACGTGTATGCTTTAGTTAAGGAAGTTTTATCCGCTATACATCTCTTGTTCGGGAGTATTGCTGCTTAATACCCCACTTAAGATCTTTCTCAAATATTGCGATAACACCGTATTTCGGTGGAGCAATGAGGGATTCTTTAAGTTACCAACACTGTGACACGGATAATCGAATTTACTCTCTTAATCGAGGGACAGGGAAAGATAACCGCTGCATGGTTCAGATTCGAATCCACAGTGACTCGGTAGGAGGTCAAAAACGATGGCCATTGAGCTTTCAATAATGTAACAAAGAGGGAAAAAGAATTGTTCAGTAAATGAAGTGAACGATGATAAGTAAGCATGAAAGATAAGTCACTCCAATATAATGAGTGACCAAGAAACTAAGACAGTCACTCATGATACTTTTTAGGCGCAAAATCATGTCGAATCGATCATGGTAGCATTGAAATGGCACATGGAATATAAAAGCAAAATCGATAAAAATAAGTTAAATGTATACAATAGTTTTGACTACCCTTTACATCGCTGTCAAACTAGGTTAGGTAGATTGAAGTGATTCCGTTGATAACGTTTTTGCCGCAACTTGCAAGTACTTTGATGAGTCAATATCACGTCAAATTCATCTTTGTAGCTTTTAAAATGTGACATTTACTGTAAAAGAGAAATCAAAGAAAATAAGTTATCTGTATAAAGTTCTTGTTACCTCCCATCATATCGCTGTCAATCTAGGTAAACTAGGCTGATGTAATTATGTAAGTATGCAAGTCGGAACCAATATTTTAGGTAAATTATAGGAATTGTTAGCAATGAAAAAGTATGTATGATTGTATGATTTTCACAGCACCTGTAGACTGTGTGCCAGGTCCATGGGGTCCATGGGGAGAAATTGACGTACAGACCGGAATACGGAAAAGAAAACGCCCTATGAAAAACCCAGCACTGAACGGAGGCGAAGAGTGTGAAGACCTTAAAGAAGAAGAAAAAGGTATTCCTTTTATAAAATCATTATTTCAATTGCTGATGAAAAAATAATAACAAATAACGTGTACATCAAAGAAAGTCTTGATAATGCTCAAAGAAAATATTTATCTATCCTCACTGCATCTACAAAGGTGAGAAAGGAAACTTCTAAATAAGTATTATCCAACACCTTCCCCACTTCGTCAGAAAGAAGAAAAACTCCTTCATAAAGTTGAAGAGCACGCGACATTGCTCGAAAATGCTCGTTTATTACCTCAACAATTTACAAAATAACGCCTTAAAATATCGTCATACCATTCCAAGAAAAATCGTCCTACAAATTTGCACTTATATGTTCAGATAGGGGATTTTAATTCACTTATTCCGGTAGCCATATACCCAGAATGCAATACCGCATTTCATCCCTACAGGCGATACCGCCAGGGAAAAATAACTCATAAAAGAACACCATAATACGTACACTTGAATGCTACACTGGTAATGCATGAATATTTTAATAAATACATTGTATTCAGCACATCTTGGCATACCTGCGAAACCAAAAGAAATTCTTTCTGGATTTTGTAACAACACAGCCATTTACAAAGTATAATAAAATTGCACATTATTTATATTATTGTTTTTAAGCATAACAACAATGTTTTATGTTAATGTATTATTATTATAATTTTTACTAATATCATCATAATAAACTATATATTTACAATTTGTTTTTTTATCATTTGAAATTATTTTTTTTAATCATTTAAAACTAATTTTAGTTTAGAGCCTCTATTTACATGTGATATAATCTAAAAGTTTAAAGAAAATTTAGATGTAATTAGCACGAGCAATGCAACGTCAAATAGCCACTTACCTAATTTGCTATTCAAGGTTCAATGCATACACATCACATGACATGATACCATACGAAAACGAATCCGAGTTACTTATAGGGAAAATTATTTGATTTAATTTCCTCACGGTAAAGCAAATTAAATTATATCAATTGAATATATTTTTCATTTTATATATTGCGCATCTAGCTTGTACCGCCTCAAGGACTGCAAAAAAAGTTGAAATTCCAAAGAGAAATTTTAACTATGCTGGTTAATTTCACAAAACGGCAGGTACCTCCGAAATGACAGAGGAATGTGATGTTCGTTTTATTTATTTCTCATTTTATTTCATGTATTTTGTCCAGTTAATATTTTACCGTCGTGTACTTATTTGATTTTCAAAATACTAAAATTATCAAATGAAGAAGGAAATTGGCATTTGTTAAAGCCTAATTACGTAGTTAATTGCCAATTATTGTGATGCGATAAATATATTGCGATCAGTGCTTCTTGTCAATAAGTTTAATATTCATATAAACAAAGAAATGATTTTGGTAGAAATATGGTAAAACAGATCTAGACACAATATAATAAAAAGTAAGCAGAAAGATGTCAATTTTGTAAAATTTCTCGAAAACAACTGAAGACATGAATTCAATTAATTATGTACAGTAGTGTGACATAAATGAGTTCGGAAGAAAGATGAGGTCAAACAGGTGGTACACTATCGGCGTTGCTCCAAGACATTGAAATTCTATCAAAATGTTAAGGAACACTTACTTGTTTGTGTTAATACTTGGAAATGTGTCCTCGGGAACGTAAAAAACAACGAATTCTTCTCGGAAGACTGGAATACAGGCTATGAATGTAATTTAAAGGGAGGCTACTCTAAATTTCCTTTAACACTCGCTCTAGGTCCTTGTCGTAACTTATTTCATTAATTCGTTTCTGGATGCGTGTTTTGAGTACTTTCCATTTTCTATATTGATATCGGGGCTTTGTGGTGGCCATGGAAATGTATCAACATTATTACCATATTTCCATTGGTTGGAGCGAGCAGACACATGACATGGAGTATTATCCTCCTGGAAAACTCATTGGCGGTTAGAGAAATGACGGGCCACAACTGGCCACAAACATTCATCAAAAGTTTCTATGTATCTATCACTTTTCATGTTTTCATTAACTGCTTTTATGGTCCCTACATCAAAATACGATATGCAACCCAAAAACATCACAGACGCCGAGAGTTTTTTTCCCAATCACCTCGAAATCCAAGACATTCAGGTCGCAATCTTTCATTATATTTTCTCCAAACGTACACTTTCTTATCACTTCCCAACAATATTTTCGTTTTTTCACTGAATATAATATCAGACCAGTTATTATTGATATTCCAGTGCAATTTCTACCGACAAGATCGAACTCTTGGGGAGAAGTTGTCGTTTTCTTTGAAACAACTGATCTTTTATATCCCTCCTCAAACAATATTCTTCCTACTGTTCTGGTACACAAATTGGAGCCAATCCTAGCATTGAATCGTGCACCTATATCTGTCAGAGTTTGTCTACGGTTGCTTTTTTACACTTTGAAAGAGAATCCTAGATCATCGCGCTGGGACGTTTTGCGTTTACTTCCGTTGCGATGCAAATTTTCAATGTCACCTCGTTCCCGATAACTTGTAAGAAATTTCTGGACCTTTCTGTTGTTGATTTAAGTTAACTTCTCAATTTTGTAGCCTGACAAACCTTCATATGACATATTCCCTATGATTTGTTTCTGCTCTTATATTGTCATTTCTTTTTTTTTTTTTGCCGTGAGTAGCCATGTTGCCTAGCAGACGATAGCTTGTTTACCAAAGGAAAATAAACCGGTATTACATGACAAAAAAAGAAAATTTCGACCTAAACACCAAAATGAACATGATCATGCGAACTCAAGGCGCTGCGATCATAATATAATGATCGTTGATATACTTTTACTCTCATATCACGTATGACATCGGCCATTTATGCCATGCTACTGTTCAAGCAACTGATTCATTCAAAAAGTAAAACATTGTAACATGTACGACAACTGTTCAACGATCGATCCATTTCCAGTTTGATTTCATCATGCATTTTTGTCGTCAGGCAATAAAACATGACGTCACGGCTAGCTGACGTGTTATTATCGCACTTGTTCATGATAAGCAGGAATACTTTTACTCTTTCTCATTTTCGTTATATGTCTTGTCTAAAATAGTTTTTCTTATTTATTTATTCACTACTGAATACCGAACGTCCGAACGGCAACTTTAACTAGGTCAGATGACTTCCAGTAGAAACTAATGTGCTAAGAAAATAGAATAAGGTCCCATTATGTGCATTTCTCCCAACAAAGCGACAAGGCTTAATACCAGCCTTCCCTCCAACATTTCAAAATAATTGTATAACGTATTGCACTTCTTAACGCATTCACTTAGGCTATATTGGCTCTGTAAGCTATGGAACCGTTTTAATTGCCAGTATTTCGAAAAATAAATCGTTTCACAGAGAAAGCGTTCTTCACATTTTCAAGCAAAAAGAGATGAACGCAGTATCGAAATTTATGAAGTATTCACTCAATGCACCCCATCACTCAAATATTCACGATTTTATTATGGATAGAAATTACGAATTATACTGTCTCTCTATATAGGGATATTTTTTGTCAGTGCAGATCCATTCGATGACATTTAGGACCAGGCTATACGGGTCACATAAAGAATAATAAGTTTGCAAAAATGTAGCTATAATATGAAATGTCGTTTTATGAATGGACTATTAATGTCATATTTAGTGTTATCTCCAAATGCGCCTGATTTTGATTTCTTAAAAAAATCATACTAATTCATATTTGAATAGTATTTGAGTATATACGTTAATTCACCTTTTAGTACTACAGTATACTCATCAATTAATATATTTACTTTACTTACTGTGAAATATCAGAATAGAAAATTCGATCGCCACATACCGCACTGCTAGCCTGAAACCCCCCCCCCCTTGTATTTTGACTGAAATTAGTTATTTACCAATTCATAAATAATTAATTAGTTCACGGAAAATAGTTAATCAATCATCTACCCTTACAAGTGATATATGCTTTGGAAATTAATTATTTTGCGAATTTTTCAACCTATCAAGAGGATGAAAATGTTAAATTTATTGTTCTATTCGTTGTTCTGACAGATTACATTAGTTGCGTATGACCAAGGTTTTTGCGTAAAAACTAACTTTTATTAATAAATGTTTTTTTCAATCAAACTTCGTTTGTCGAGATTAGCTTGTGATATGCATGGATATCAAAGAAACCTTAAAATTGGTACAATTGTTATTTCACCCAAAACAAAATCATACAAAAGAGAAAAAAAGTCAAGGAAAAAAATGGCTGAAGTCATTTCCGATTTGAACACAAGTTCATAAAAAGCGAAAACGACGATTTAGCCATAAATGATAGTATAATTTTGTGACCGTGAGCCCAGAAGGGTAGCAGATCTTCGCTAACATTTGAAGTCAAACAGACACAGCAAACATCGAAATAATACGGCGTCGTTTGGGCGTGCCGCAGACCTAAAGTCTGTCTCCTAAGAGTCGAGTCGGGATCTCCATTCTGGAATTGTGCATTTCGTTTTTTAAAGTAATTTATTTATTGCATTATTATAATTAATTTTTATTTATGCAATGAAGGGAACCGATGAAAAAAGAGAGGGTTGGCTGGCAATTTAACAGCTTCCAACTAGGATTGAAATCCTTGCACAGACGGTATTAATTTGTATAATTATTGTTCAGAAGATGAAAAAATTCCAAAAACGAGCGTGAAATTTTAATGAAGTCAGAGGGAATTCGAAACACTCGTCTCCATTTCTGTCTCAATAGCAATAATACCAGTTTCAGAGAACTTGCATACTGTTAGAGGATCTATGAGCAAAGTATTGAAAAAATGACATTACGATTAGTCAATGATTTTTTTCTCTTCTCTTTGGTAATATATATTTAGAAATGGACTAAAACTTACAAAGGGTGGTAAGGTACCAAAATCCTCTTAATTCTATTTAAACAGTTCCAGTAGACTGCAAAGTTGGTGAATGGAATGAATGGGGAGAAAGAGACAAAAGAGGCGTGCAAAAACGACAACGGTCAGTTGTCCAGGAGGCTCTAAACGGCGGAAAGGAATGTACAGAGAGGATGAGGCAGTCTCGGAGAGGTAGCGACTAGAAATTTGATTTTTAAGAAAGATTTTTTCGATTATACTTGTTTCTATTTTTCTTCTTAAATTTCCATACTTTACAACTATGCTTGAAAGGTCACATATGAATTAATATGGCTGTTTTGGATACATTCTATTATATGTCTCATCTGTGTGTAGACGCATTTAAATGGTTTCATAGATATGGTATTTAATCGTTATTTACAAAATTGATCGTATCAAGGTTTCTTATGCAGGAAAAACAATATCAAATCTCATATGGGATTGGGTCGATGAACGTAAGAAGCGACTCTCTTTTTAGCTTACCAGTCGCCTTAATACTCCAAGAAAATCTAGAACATTAAGGGAACAGGTGAAGGTCGTTGGAAAGGTCATTGTTACTTTTAGATTAGATTGTCGTTTGAAGGGAGTCACTATGTGTTTATACCTAGAAAATTGTCCTCCATTCTTAAGAGGGGAATTTCATATTGTTTCACTAGATCACCTAACAAATTATGCTCGCAACACAGGCCCAAATATCTGTGTGGGGGAAAATCTCAGCATTAAACCTTGAATTATCACCGTTAAACGTATCCCTTTGTATATATTTTACTTTTTCCTGAATACTCTTCGTGGGGCCGCCGAGGCCGAGTGTTTAGCGTGTTCGACTTCGAATCGAAGGGTCCGGGGCTCTGATCCGGGCAGCGCCACGCCCTGTCTTTCGGATGGTACAGTAAAATCCGAGGTCCCGTGCTACAGTAGTTGTGTGTACGTTAAAGAACCCTACCTGCTCTACGGACATAAGTGCCGAGCAAAGGCAAAATGTGTCGCCCTTCATTGGTACAAGGTGACGTCTCCATATGAATGAAATATTCTTGACCGGGCGTTAAACAACAGTACTCTTCGTGTATGCTTTCACATAACGTATTTACCCTCAAACGCGCCATGTTTCCCGCTTTCTGCTCAGTGCTGCAACTGTCCCCACGTCCATCTTTGATATTTCATTTGCTTATGACTGATCATCTATGTCACTTTCAATGTGTCATACAGAAGAAAACCCAGGACGTTGCTCCTAAATATTCTGAGTTTAGTGGAAATGTTTAGTATTTACTTTAATCTTATTACTAATCATTTGTTGCCTTTCAATTTTAGTCTAGTATATTTTCAGCTGACATTCTTAATTTTAACGCCAGAATAATAACCTTCGGATATCACCCAGCATTATAGACGACCAAATTAAGAGATCCAGATATTATCGATCACCTCAATACAGAGATTATCTGATATTTTAGATCACCACTTTTGATATCACCTGACATTATAGACAATCTCACTTGTGAGAGCACCTGGTATTAAAGACCATTCACATTTATATTGTTTCTCACTATATTATGCTCTCTTCTCTCTTATAAAGAATCCCATCTTTCGACTCAATTGGTTCCTTGGCTGATCTTATCAATGATGCTCCACTTTATATAGACATTGTGTTTCCAACTGTGTTCAGTCCCTGTCCTTCTGGTGAGACAATATNNAACCAATCAACCAATCTACGTTTACAATTTCACGTTTCAAACTTAAAAATAATTTACAGAAAAAATTCCTTGTAACTCTTCTATCCTGTAAACTTCATATCTTAAATTGGTCGTTTTCTGGCCTCGTTTTGATAAAGTTCATTCTATTGGTCTTTATAGTCTTATATTCACCAATTAAATACTTCATGTACCGTTAACTCAAACGAATTTCAGTAAAAGTAGACTGTGTGCCTGGTGAATGGAGCCAATGGAGCAAGGTCAATAGAAGGGGTAGAGAGTTTAGGACAAGACGTCCAACACAGAGGGCTTTGAATGGCGGGAAACATTGTAGGCATATGAGAGAACATCGGAATGGTAGGCATCACGCGCATTAACATGGCTTTGGAAACTGCGTACCATTTATGATAAATATATTACAAACTTGAGAACTGGGCCCAGGACAATAACAACTTTTCATTGACAAACCCGTTTTTTATCATTTCATCGTTATGCTTATCTCAATATGAGCATACATGTAGTTGTTGACCTAGAAAATTGACAAACAATTTTTCTCAACTGATTGAAAACTTAGATAAAGTCAAGTGTTGACCTAAATATCCCTCTACAAATAAAATAAAATAATAACTGCTTTCCTCTGTCTCATCCTGAAGCACATATTTTTTTTCTGGAATTAAGCTTCTTTGCTCACTTACTTTCTTAAAATTCCAGAGGCAGACTTTGTTCTAATTGTGCTTATTATCTTAGGTCTTTCTTTTACCAAATAAGTTAGACGAAAAATGTAGAGGTAACGAGCAATGGTCGATCTCATATTTCCTATAAGGAATGAAAAATAAGTAGTAGGGCAAACACGGACCAAAAGGTGGGATGAGGTGCCTAGGAGGATTAAGCATCCCCTGTTGACCGGTCACACCCACAATAACCCCTATATCTTGATCAGGTAAACTGAGTCATCCGTAGTCAAAATCAACGCGTAAAGAATGGTCTAACAACCATTATGAAACATGTCAGACAGCATTCGACCCAATGACAGGCCGTATCGGCAGACAAGATCATTGTATCGACTGTAGATATGTGTTTATTAATCTAGGCTTTACGTCGGCATTTTATTGATGTTATTGGGGACACAGGATATCCTAGATATGTATATAAGGCTAACTACATTAATTGTGTATTTTCTCTTCTTTTTTTTCATGACCAACCTTTACGACTTAGAGGCATGGTTATACCTGTTTGTCTTACCTGCAGATATTTATTTTAAATATTTGTAAAGGGATTTTATGTGCAGCTAAGGAATTTTTTTTACTGTTAGGTCTTACAGCTCGTAATATGAATATGCTGCTCTAATCTAAGACCTACGATACCTGATTATTATATTTGTATTATTATTATCAGTATCTTAACTATAATAATTACTATATCATTTTTTTATATATATTTATTATATTCGTTATTGATGTTATTATTATTTTGTTATTATTTCATTATAATTATCATTATTATTATTATTATTATTATTATTATTATTATTATTATCATTATTAATAAAATAATTATTTTTACTATGATATATAATTACAATAATTATCTTATTCACACTGACGACCACCACGACCATCACCATCATTATCATCATCACCATCTTCATCATCAATAACAACAACTACAACAACACCAATACCATCATCAATAAAATCATCATCATCAGTATCATCATCAGCAGCAGCATCATCATCATCAGTATCATCATCAGCAGCAGCAGTATAATTAGTACTAGTGTTTAATTATCATTATTATCATTCCATTTATTACTATATATATTTATCAGTGCCGGTTGAATGTGTCACTGGACCATGGGGTCAATGGGGAGCAGTAAATACAACAACTGGTGTACGAACACGGATAAGACCAATGATAAAGGCTGCTTTAAATGGTGGAGATTGTATAACAGAAGAAACACAAACAGGTAATCGCCAAAAGATGTAAGATATTTTCCTTATGGCAGATGATTAAAGAGGTCTTTGTCTTCTCTACACCTATTGATAACTGAATGACTGATAACTTGATTAATTTAAGTTTCTTTGAAAATTTTGGAAAATTAGTTTCTGTAAACGTATACCTTGCATACAGTTTTACTTAGTTTGTTTCATTATTATAAAGAGATTACACAACAAGTTGGGATTGATTATTATCTAAATCCAACACGTGTTACCGCGAGCTTTAGCGAGCGTTTTAAGACTTTGAAAATTGACTAACGAGAGTAGGATAAACATGATAATCCATCCAATGAGTTGTGTAATTTGTTTCTACCATAACACTAGAATATTTTTTGCAAATGAAATTATTGAAAACGTCAAAAAGAATTTGTATTTAATTCCAGCCATAATGTAAGCCCACTTAATGTATTGTATGTTTTAAATTTTAAGGAACGACCTGCCCCTTCATCAGGACGAAGCTGTTTACATGACTAGCATACAAACACGCAGTTTTAAAAAAAAAATTTATATGATAGACAAAATTTGTTGCCCTTCATCGGCACACGGAGATGTCTCCATATGAGTGAAATATTCTTGAGTGG
>JACSZP010071260.1:228-15075 GCA_016161895.1 Pinna nobilis
CCCCCCCCCCCCCCCCCCCTCCATATCCGCAGCCTTGTTTTGGTATGTTCTACGATTGAACCTTATCCCCCTCGCAAATGTCATATACATATACATACCTAACAGTGTAATACACTTAGAGCTGTTATTCCCTGTAGTGATGCGGTATTTGATTTAAAGCTGGAAATCATCGTTCGACTCTGATACCTGCTTTCAACCCATCTCAAACAAACGTGATATTTCGCAATTTGTTAAAAAATTAACAATAAATAATGTAATGAATACAGCTAGGCAGCTCGCATGTGTTCATTGGAAATAAATGAATTTACGTGCAGGTAGCTTATGAAGTTGTCAGTAAAGCGGAAATAAAGTCCATAATTAGTTGATGGTAGTCAAATATACTTTATATGATTTGTTTGTTAAACATTTTAGTGACTTTTTATGATATGCTATATATTTTGTAAAACGGAGCCATTATAGCCTTATCGGTTAAAAGCAGAGAAATATAGAAGGATCTTCATACATCGATTTGAGAAGGCTTAGGTTCTAGCTTAGTTTACGCAAAATGAGTTTAGTCGAAGGAGTCCTCATCAGTCTTATACTCGTTTTAAGTGCGAGGGAACTCGGCGCACAGACGTACGATGATGTCGAATTATTGCACAATAATTTACTGTCGAAATACAACAAGGATATTCGTCCCCTGCTAGAAGTCGGTTCGCCTGTCGTAGTCAATCTTACCTTTAGTCTTCTGAGTATCAGAAAATTGGACGAAGTAAACGGGGAGTTTTCTGTGAGTGGATACTTCACTATATCATGGTATGATCATCGCCTGTCGTGGAATCCCTCAGATTACAATCTGACTTATGACACAGTGATACCAACAGCAAAGGTCTGGACACCGGCAATTATTCTTGTTAATTCCTACGACTACGTCAGTCGTTTCGGACAGGACTTTTTTGCTGTCTCTTATTCGTTTGATGGATTAGCCATCTGGTATCCGGGAGATGTTATATCAAGTACCTGTTCAGCAGATGTGACGTATTTCCCATTCGACAAACAAATTTGTGTAATTTCATTTGAGCTGTGGGACTATGATACTTCCCAGATGATACTTCAGGCTGCGGATTCCGATGTGCTGCTTAACCAATATACGGAACATGGTACCTGGGAATTGGTGGAAAGTTCCACAACCAGTTATATAGATGACTATGACGAGATATCTGCGGTAGATATTACCATTGCCGTAAGGCGTCGGTCAACCTTCTATGTTTTCTGCTATGTTTTGCCGATCCTGTTATTGATTCCCCAGGGTAACCTCGTATTTTTTCTTCCCGTTGAAAGTGGCGAGAGGGTTTCTTATTCGATCACCGTTCTTCTAGCTGTTGCCGTCTTTTTAACGCTCGTCGGAGAGAATTTGCCAGACACATCAAAACCTATGTCATACTTATGTTATTTCCTACTTTGTGGTTTTGCACTGAATTCTATAACTTGTTGTATTAACATATTTAGTATATTTGTTTATTACCAACCCGATTCTAGACTAGTTCCAAAGTGGATAAAATGGATCATTGAAGATCGCGATACCAACGTACCGAACAATTCTGTCACAGTTTTCAAGCTGGAGCATGACGACAAGAAAGATAACTCGGAGATTGTTAAACCGGAAAGCCTTAAAGAGATGAAGGACGGAAGTGTCACGGGGGTGATGGTTTCCAAGTATCTGGATAGAGCAATGATTATACTTACGACAGTAAGCTTCATAGCTTATATTTTAACGTATTACTCTATTATGAGAAATAATACGTGATTGATTCATCGCACTGGCGGATTAAGTTTTGCGACGTTTTTTGATTGTTTGTACGAGGTATTAAGTTTGCGACGTCATCTAATTGTAATTTCTCCCAGAGTTATGTGAAAGGTCAGTAAATAAGGGAATGCAACGGGAATCTTGAATATGACAAGAAGCAGCTCTGACATTGTATAATGAATAAACAAAGTCTTCTGTCTGATTTGAACCTGAAACGTAAAAAATTACGTTGAACTTAATATAAACGGATAATGTGTTAAAACAAATGTGTATGTTCTTTCTAGTTTTATTTGTGACATTTGAAATAAATTGATTTCAAAATTTTGTACACATTGATTTCTTAAATGAATTATTTTTCATAGTCTTCTCCTACAGCGCTTAATGCAAATACATGCAAATTTAAACATGCGTTGTTCTCCATTTGCTTCAGTGTACATCGGTGTTAACTGTTCAAACTGTAACCATTTCATCTTTTAAACTTGCTTTATTTCTAAACCTGGCCACCAATCGGAAAAATATTTGTTTTACCTCTTCTTTAGATGTGAGCAGACATATCCTGTATACAATTTATATTGGTTTATGAGGTTGATTGCACACTGACAAATGGAATCTATGATCTTGCACAAGTAAGATGCTTTGACAAATATGATCATTGCATAACGGATTGATTAACAATAAAACCAAACAAATGAAACACTTGTACATGTATAATTAGTAAGTAAGGTTTTCAAACATTTAAACTATCAATTACGAACATGAGAATGAATGTGTTGTACGATATCAAAAATATTTTAAAAAAGGTTTTTGATCATCAATGTTAGTAATTATGAAAAGATAAATATTGTAAACGTAATGTATTGAAATGTAGTTGATAAAGTGTTCCGGATAAAATCACCAAATGCATGAGTCGTATCCAATTTTCTAGATCTTCTCGAATTTCCAATTTTCTAGAGAGATTAAGTGTATTGGTTGGTTGTATTGTTGTTTAATATCGCACTCAAGAATCTTTCACTTATATGGAGATGGATTCATGTACCGTTAAAGGGCGACAAATTTTGCCTATGCTAGGCACTTTCAGTCATTGAGTAGGGAGGGATCTTTAATGTTCCGACACCTACTGCGACACATGACCTCGGTTTTTTACCGCCTCATCCGAAAGACAAGGACGGCCAACCACATCACACGTGCTCTGATTCGAACCCATGTCTTCACGATCAGAAGGTGAAGACGCTATCTACTAGGCCATGGCGGCCCTCATATTAAGTATGTCAATTTGTTTGAATCTAACTTCGCAATGGAAAAAGGTAAAACACGGGTAACAAAACCGACGTTTTCCGTAATAACACATCACTTGTTGTCGTTATTAGGTGATTATGGTAATCATTTTAGTGTAGGTCCCTTAAGTGCATGCATCAAGACAACAGTGAAATGAGTTCTACATAAATGCAATCTACGAGGTTTTATAAAAACACACCAAATGTCCTTACGATAGTCAAACTTGGGTGCAGTAAAAAAAAAGAAAAGCAAAGTAATATTGTTTAGAACAGATTCTATAACTAGGAAAATAACAGATGTCTAGGAAGGGTAAATGCCTCGTCCGTCTGTACATGCATAACTGCAAACAATGTTCCTATCAATTACATATCCCGGCCTCGGTATATACAGGAATACCATTTATCACCTTGACAGCGTGACTTTACATGATTCTCACGGCTTGTTGATGCTGCTGTGTCATTATGCATCGTTCCACCCAAGATTTTTCTGATTTAAATGGATATTTCATCCAACACCGTAGAAAGCTACATACCTTGACTGAGCTCGTCATATACGACCATTGAGCGGAAAAGATTCTTGCATTTTCGACATTTACTATGAGTAAGAATTTTCAACTTTTACACGAGTTATGAGTTATGTCTAGAATCGCAGAATTTCGTTTCAGAATTCTGTAATTTGGAAGCATTTTCCGTTTATTCAATAGAATTGTCTATTCCATCGGTCTTTTGATTCAATGATTTGGGAGTCAAAATATATTAATGATAAATTCTTTATTGAAATAATTTTGTACTTCCGGCGTGACCGGTCAGCAGTTGAAGCTTACTCCTCCATGGCACCTGATACCAACTCTGCATGTTCGGAAGTCCATCTTTGTCCAATTTTCACAATTTGTATGTTGTGTCCTGGTTCTCCTAGCGATCGATACGTGTGATTTTTTATATTTCATTGAGGATTTTTTTTTCTCTAACAAGAAAGCTCTGATACCTGCTCATATCATTTTGACCCAGATGATTAATTTTCTACCTTGCACAGAAGAGAGGGACGATAATTATTGTCTTGGTTCACCGGTCAATTTTAAAAACCAGTGTTTGTCAATTAATCAAGTCAAATTGTCAAACAAAAAATCAATTGAAGCAATGCTTGACGATACTCTTTATTAATTACATCCGTTGTTTTAACAAGTATCTGTACTAAAAACCATCACTGGCAGCTTGATTTACGGTGTCGTGGTCATATATCTTTAGTGTATTCATATTTCTAATATTTATCAATACATCATTGAAAGAAACATGAACAAAATCAAAACTACATTCTATTAAAGATGAATTGACTAAATCGATATTCCCAATAACGCAAACCTTTCAGCGTGTAATTAATGCCAGTCACGGTCATTGCATTGTGAAATTATCAGATTAATTGATTAGAATTGCACATTGATCAAATAAAACATAGATATATTGTGCATAGACAAATCCAATCAGCCAGTTCATGGCAAAATGTTTCTTCACAAGCAAGTCGTGGTATATCTCGTCTTTGCTTTCATTCCACACGAACACGTACTAGAAGCTCAAACCTACAATGATGTTGAAACGTTATATAGTAACTTACTTACTAACTACAAAAGTGATATCCGGCCTCTTTATGATATGAGCATTCCAATTACAGTAAATATGACATTTAGTCTTCTTACCATCAAGGAATTCGACGAAGTGGATGGACAGTTTTCTGTGAGTGGATATTTTGTGATATCGTGGTACGACCATAGAATGACTTGGGACCCGTCTCATTACAATATGGCCGAGTCAATTAAGTTTCCCTCAGCGAAAGTTTGGAAACCAGCGATAGTTCTCGTAAACTCCTACAACAGAATAAGTCGATTTGGGACAGACATCTTTTCTGTAACATATCATTATGACGGCTCAGCGTATTGGTATCCTGGCGATGTTATATCGAGCACCTGCTCGGCCGATGTAACATATTTCCCGTTCGACAAACAGACCTGCAAACTTACTTTTGAACTCTGGGACTACACAGCTTCCGAAATGATTCTCCAATCGGCACACAGATATCTGTTACTGAACCACTACGAGGAACATGGAACATGGGAGTTACTGGAAAGTTACACCACGGACCGAATATTTGATAAAGTGTCTAACGTGGATATTACCGTCAACATGAAACGTCGGTCCACATTTTATGTTCTGTGCTACATTTTACCAGTTTTTCTTTTGATACTTCTGAGTATGATGGTATTTTTTCTTCCAGTTGATAGCGGCGAGAGAGTTTCATATTCTATCACCGTTCTTCTTGCTGTCGCTGTCTTCTTGACGCTTGTTGGAGACAATTTACCCAAAACATCAAAACCAATGTCTTATCTCTGTTACTATCTTCTGATTGCTTTTGTATTGAACTCTGTAAGTTGTTGTATCAACATGGTTAGCATATACTTTTACTACTTATCAGACTTCAAGCCGGTTCCAGTTTGTCTGAGAAAAATTATTCAAACCCGTAACCTAGTGCAAAGGAATAAACTAATGCGGATCGATGCTGCGAACGAAGATGCTGTGAACATTGCGGAATCGAAACAGTCCGAAGCTGGTGTGGATAAGTTAGATCGTAATATCTCGTGGAAAGCGGTGTCAAAATATCTGGACAAGATTATGATCACACTGATGGCTATTGCGCTTATATCCCTTGTAATTTCATATTCCTTCATGATGTCAACTGCAAAATGAATTGGAGAACCCTCCGGCAGATGTGTGACGCAATACTAACCGTGTATGTCACTCTGGAAGTCCTTCAAAATGATTGAGAAGAAGTTCCAGGCTGTAATGCAATTAATCACTTACTACTCTAAAAAGTTAAACTTTTAAAAATGATACTCCTATCTTCAACTTATCATCGGGTGTTTCGGTGTGCCATTTTAATTCTGTAAAACTTAAATGACTAGGATTGTACACAGCGATGGAGCTAACTCACTGTATTTTTTTTGTTGTTGTCAAAACTGGTCTCAATTTAGAATTTCACTCTTTACACTGGAGAATGAGATGTCATATCGTATGCTATAGCTCCGATAACAACTGTTTAATTTTTCAGTGACGTTTTCAGTCAGTAACGTATAAACCCTTGACTTGAAAACTTGTTTATACGTCGCTTTGTCCTCAGAGAAAGTCTATGTAATGGAACGTTTGAGATCCTGAGGTTAAATCTATTTATCATTTCATGAGGTGTTTGGTATCCATATGTGTCGAATAATGGTATGATATCAATGTCCGATGAAGAGATATTACTCTCTGTTTAAATGTTTAAAAAGACCGGAATTATTGTGTATGCCTCATTATAAATCTATGTAATATAACTTCAGAAATATTGAACTCTACAGCACAATATTACCTCAGAAGATGCTTTGGCGAAGAACTTGCGACGGGTGTATTTTTATACATATATATATATATCGTATTTCTATGTCCTATTTTGCAAAACAGGTACATTGTCTGGAGCTAGGAAGCATATATTCTTAATTTACTTATGTCTTTAATTTCTATGTTATATATTGCTTTACATTTACATTGTATGAATCTAGAAATTTATATTCTTGATTTGCTTTTTTCCTTCTACTTCGTTGAAAAATATTTCATTCGCATACGTATATACATTGCCGGTTGTATTTAACGGAACATTGTCATTATATCTACGTCAAAGATCGTGAGGTTGAACTGAAATTCGATGTCATTTGCTTTCTATATTGTTAACGTTGTTATTGTTGCCGTTGTTGTTTTTGTTGTGATTTATCTCCCACGGATAAATATTTTACCAATACACAGACGTCAACAAATGTAACAAATTGTTGCCTAGTCTCAGAACCTAGGTAAGACCATTAAACATTTATTGCCATGGTTGTAGGGAGACATGATTATTTGTTTACCCAAGGCAAGTTATATTTCCCGAGGCAATTCACCGAGGGAATTTTTCTTGTTTATTGTAAACAAATCCTAGTGTCACTATACGATGGCAATAAATTATTTCTTACACCGAAATACCAAATCAATAAATACTTGTCTTTGTTCTATTCGAATAAACTCTCATCGTTTTCACATGAGTGGGATATGAAACATCTGGGAGACAAAGCGCGCGCGAGGGAAGTGACGTATTGTCTCCTGACACAAATTCTCAGCCAATCGCTGACTGTTTTATTAAGATGAGAATAATCATCAGTATTGAGAGATCTTTCACGTATCATCACATATGTAAATTTTACGGTCGGTACGGTTTGCCGATGTGGCCTGTCTTTAGTTCGAATGTTGTCTGATATGTTTCATTAAAGATCGTTCTTTACACGCTGATTTTGACTACGGATTACCTCGTTTACTTGATCAAGATATAGGGCTCAAGGCGGCTGTGACAGGTCAACTGGATATGCTTGTTCCTTCTAGGCCCCTGATCTTACCTCTGATGTATCCAGGGGTCCGTGTTTACCGATCTTTTTATTTTGCTTTCCTTATAGGAATTATGAGATCGATAACTGTTCGTTACCTTTACCTTTTCATACTTTGACACGTGACCTAGGCTTTTAATACCTCATCAGATGGACAGGAAGTGCCAGCCATGTTCACAGACGCTCGATCTCTTAACTTCACAATATAAACATGGAATACATTTAGTTGAAGGGGAATATGAATGATTAGCTTTTAGTAATAACAGGAACATTTTCGTTCTTGTTCATCAAAGATTAATATATCAACTGCATCTCAACTTTGTTAATGTTAACTTAAACGTAAAATGCAGTCCCAATTTTTGCAAGATTCCCAACAACTCAACCCTTTCATCGTGATATAAGTGCCACTCACAGTAATTACATTGTAAATCATCAGATTAAAAGATGACAATTTTATAGTAAACAAATTAACACTTATATATAGTGCATAAATAAACTCTTCGATCAAATCAGTCAGTCAATAGCAAAATGTTTCTTCACAAGCCAGTCGTGGTATATCTCCTCTTTGTTTTTATTCCACACGAACATTTTTCGGAAGCTCAAATCTACAATGATGTTGAAAGATTGTATAGTAACTTACTTACTAACTACAAAAGTGATATTCGACCTCTTCATGATATGAGCAGGCCAATTACTGTTAATATGACATTTAATCTAATGACCATCAAGGAATTTGACGAGGTAGATGGAGTGTTTTCCGTGAGTGGATATTTTGTGATATCGTGGTACGACCATCGCATGGCATGGAACCCGACTCATTACAATATGGCCGAGTCAATTAAGTTTCCTTCAGCAAAAGTCTGGAAACCAGCGATAGTTCTTGTAAACTCCTACAACAAAATAAGTCGATTTGGGACAGACATCTTTGCTGTAACATACTATTATGACGGCTCAGCGTATTGGTATCCCGGTGATGTTATATCGAGCACCTGCTCGGCCGACGTAACATATTTTCCGTTCAACAAACAGACTTGCACTCTTTCCTTTGAGATCTGGGACTATACATCATCTGAAATGACACTCTGTTCGGCACAAGCGTACGTGTTATTGAACCACTACGAGGAACATGGAACATGGGAGTTACTGGAAAGTTACACCACGGACGGAATATTTGATGAAGTGGTATATGTGGATATTACCATAAACATGAAGCGTCGGCCCAAATTCTTTATGTTATGCTACATTTTGCCAGTTTTTCTATTAATACCACTGAGTATGATGGTATTTTTCCTTCCAGTTGACTGCGGCGAGAGAGTTTCATATTCTATCACCGTCCTTGTTGCTGTCGCTGTCTTCTTGACGCTTGTTGGAGACAATTTACCCAAAACATCAAAACCAATGTCTTATCTCTGTTACTATCTTCTGATTGCTTTTGTATTGAACTCTGTTAGTTGTTGTATCAACATTGTCAGCATATATGTTTATTACTTACCAGACATCAAGCCGGTTCCAATTTGCCTGAGAAAAATTATTCAAAACCGAAAGTGCATGCAAAAAAATAAATTAACACGGATCCATGCTGCGAACGAATATACTGTGGATATGTCGAATCCGAAACAGCCCGAAGCGGTTGGAAAGGATGCAGATAATGATATCTCGTGGAAAGCAGTGTCAAAATATCTGGACAAGGTTATGATCATACTCATGACGATTGGGTTAATTTCCTTCATAATCTCATATTCTTACATAATGTCAACTGCGAAATAGATAGGGTAGCTCTTGGACAGACACATCAAGGGTATAACGTTGATTTAACTAAGTATGCTACTCTGGAAGTATAAGTTTTCCAGGAACGGTGGTAATGCACACAGAAATAAATGAAACTTACCATATACAACTCTGAAGCATTTATATTCCAAAAAATATAATTCTATCTTGGTCATTTAAGCGGGTGTATACATATATAATCAATGGAACTTATCAACAGCAAGCATTGGTCAATCGATATATCCGAAATGTAAGTTGGAGGGACAAACCAAAATTAATCAAACAGAAGACAAACAAATCAGTTCAAAGCAGAAAAAGATAACACTGAAGAGGCGCCAAAGGAAACTCGAATAGCAACGCACTAAAATATGTAAAGGCTAGAATGATAACGATCTGGACGTGGAAAACAATATCAAATCCCTAATGGGAAGGGACCAAGTGACCGAATTAAAATGAAAGAAAATTATATAACAACGAAAGTTAGTGGGATCAGGTGCCTGGGGAAGTTTCAGAATAGCCTTCTTGCTAGCAACTTGGTATGCGTTACTTTTGCTTAAGAGCAGCTGTTAAATTAGGATTTTCTTTCATACAAGGATACAAGGAGTCATATATGAATTTTTTTTGAATGGCCAGAATTGTCATTAAGCCAGAATACTGCCCATCAACTTACTCTTGAGCAGCGTATGAACTATGATCTAAATACACTATAGGCCCCTGATAATGGGTTAATGTTATCAACGTAGGAAACGTTTGAACGTGGAGGTTTTTAAAAATCATTTCGTCCATCATATTGCGACGTGCTAGGTACCTATGTGTTTCGTATTCCTAAATAATATTCAAGTCCGATGAAATTTTTTAATCTCTGTTGTTTTATTACCTCGTAATCAACTGTAATAGATTTTTTCCTATAATCCTGGAATGTCTGCGTTATTAATTATAGTCCTGTGTGTACATGAATTTAACACAAAAGGCACAGTGCATTTTTTTCTTTGAGACAGCAAATACTTGATTAATGCAGCTTCCTATATGTAAAGTCACCCTGTCTTTCTTTTATTGGCTACGACTATTACCGGATTAAATTTATCGACGAATTCGAAAAATAGATGTCACAACTAGTGCCGGGCGTCGAGAAGGAGTTACTTACCTTTCGATGTGCTGGAACTCAACCCTGGCTCTCAGTGGTGTACATAGTGCTCTTTTTTTGTAGTTAAAAGATATTTTTGTAGATTGCTACATGTCTTATGTCTGTAGTGTTATGGCCTTTTCTTTTTGTCAAAGTGTCAGTGTTGTTCTGGTTTTTTGTTATCTGGATGCCCTATGCCATTTTTAACTTTCTCTTTTTTATAAGTCAGAAAATATAATTGAATGACTGGAAACCATTGGAACGCCAACGATTTTTTAAAGCTTCACTTTTGATTCTGAAAAATGTTTTCGATTAGAAAGTTAAGCATCTACATAATAGCTTTTATGATGTAATATTTTTTTCGAATTAGAATTTTTCTTCACAAAATACGCATTATGAAATTTTCGTGTGCAACTGTTTGTTGTGAAGTCATTTTGAATAATTTCGCAAAGGTTATCTTTTAACTGTTGGGTGCGAATCATTATGTAGATTTTAAAAATTTCGAACAGTCTTATGAAGCAAATTTAATGAACAAGTTTTGAAAGAAAATATTGAGACAACTTTTCGAGTTTTCGTCATTCAATTTCGCTTGGTGCGTGCATTATTCTAAATCTATCTAAAATGATAAGAAATATTGTGATCTAGAACGTAAAGTTATCTAAGAAGATGCTTTCGTCATACATTTTCGAATATGAACGTTATGTGCGATTAAATTAGGAAAAACGAAGATATTTGAGCATGCAAAGGTGGGATCAAGTGTCATGGATGAGTTAGTATCCCTTGTTGACCGATTGCACCGCTTTGAGTAAAGAATACCTTAAATAAATTTAATAAGGAATGGCGCTAGAAAATTTCAAACCATTATGTATGACGTGTATTGTTTACTTCTTGAATTTTATGCAGCCTGTATCTATAGTTCGTCTATTTCGTCAAGTAACGAAGCTTACCTGTATCATTCGCTTTGATTTCTATCATTAAAATAATCGCATTTGCTTACGTTTACACGTTTCCATAATGCTTAACAAGACGTCGTCAATATAAATCGGTCAATTCAAAGGTCATGATATTGTTATGAAATTAATATGTTGTTTCCTTATTGTGATGTTAATGTTGTTGTAATTATTTTTCTACCATAAGACACGTACTTCAACCATTCTAAAATGGCTGCTTAATCGAGGCTGCATTTGATTAAATATAGCGATTAACCACACGTTGATAATCCCTTCCGAGCGTTTTGATTGGCTGATACATCAGGAAATTCAATTATGACGTCGTAAACTGACGTCTTTATATATTTGATGTCACAATACATTGAGTGGGCTTACCGATTATGGCGGGAACTGAAAAAATATTCTTCTTGGCATTTTCAATACTTCGATTTGTAAATTTATCCCCTGTTATGGTATAAACAAGTTAAAAAAAATCAAACGTCAGCGGTTGCTTATTTGCTAAAGCTCGCGCTTTGAAACTTTAAGAATTAACTAACTCGAGTTAAACATGATAATGAAACCAAACTTGTTGTGTAATATCTCTTTATTGCAGTTGTTTAACGCCCCAGTCAAGAACATTTCATTCCTATGACATCAGCAGCTGCTTATTCTTTGTACTTAACTAAATCATTAAGTACATGTAGTAAGATATTTTAACGGTTTAATATATGCTTTGACGAGTGACTTCGGTTAGAATCATGACCTCGGTTCTTACCGTCTCATTAGAAAGACAGGGAATGTCATCAGCCTCCTCAGAGGCCAAAAGTCCCAACTCCATGGTCTAAATATGGAATGCATTAATTGGAAGGAAATATTTGGGGCCTCCGTGGCCGAGTGATTAGCGTGTTCGACTTCGAGCCGAGGGGTCCGGGGTTTGATTCCCGCAGCGCCACTCCGCAGTTGGCCGTCCCTGTCCTTCGGATGAGACAGTAAAAACCGAGGTCCCGAGTCATAGTAGGTGTTGGCACGTTAAAGAACCCTCCTTGCTCTACGGCCAGCAGTNNTGAGTGAAATATTCTTGAGTGGGACGTTAAACAACAACAAAAAAAACATATTGTATGGGAAGTTCATCTTAATAAATTATTAAGTTATACTAATGGTAATAAGATATTGTAGGGAAAGTTTATCTATCATCATCTTGTAGAAGATATATTTGGAAGAATTAACTTAATTTATTTAAAATATTTCTCATATACACAAATACGACAAATGATTCGACGCATTACTAAACGTCAGTCCAAATAACAGCGATTTAAACACTTACCATTACTGTGTCCGTTTAAATTAATTCTATTGAAAATATAAATAGATTTTCTTAAAAAACAGTTTTCAGTTTTCCGTATTTTGATAAATTATCTAGCTTTTCTTTTCAATTATTTTGGCAGATATCAGCAGTGACCATTAGTAAATGCAGTGTTAGTATATAATTATCTATTTTCGACTTCATACATGTTGCAGACAAACAATACTGAAAATGTCATTTCAATTCTATATGCAATTTGGCATATTTTATTCCGTTAAAGAACATATTTTACAAATGAGACGAGAACGAAGTCAACAAGGCATATTCCATATTTTATGCAGATTACGAATTTTCTGTATATGGAAATATACAAAATCTTTTTTCCATACTTTTTCACTGTCTTACTTTTATCCACTTTGGATGGACTTTATTTCGAATGCATAACCTATGATAATAGAATAATCCTATTCAGCGAAGAATTTCTAACGCGCCAAGTCGATGAATAATAAAGAACCAAATTTTGACGACCTCATTTAGCAGCTTTGACATCCGACATTTTTCTGAGTGTTTGCATGTTTGGGAATATTCACTTACGACAATCATGTTGTCATATAATAACAAATCATCATTGTTTGAGGTGTTTACAGGTGGTATAATTAATGGCTTCATAATGTAGCAAAAGTACAACACAGAATTTCGAAAATTGTTTGAAACATTCACTTCTAAACGAAGAATGAAACTCTACATGACAAAATGAAATTCCCTGGTTAATTACACAACAAAACCACCGGGGAATTATATAAGAAGGTACTACAAAACCTGAAACAAATAAACAGGTGAAATTTAATTTATTTTCCTATAGTGAGGAACTGTTCATGATATTAAAAGGTATGTAATAAAACATTTATTTCTGTATTTAATGATGGGAACACTTATTACGGTCATTGAAATAATATGTTACATTGTATTTGCATTAAGACAGTCAACCAATTTACAATGTATATTGAATCCTGATGTAGAGATATCCCGCTTTATTTGAATGATTTCTTTTTCCGGGTTTAATTATTATTGTTTCCAGTTATTTTGAAACCCTTGGTGTTTGAAAATATTAAAGAAACCAAACCTCACCCCATGCGATTTCAATTTATTCGGGTTCGACGGAATCTGTTAATACAAAAGATATATATATCTATATATAAAATATTGCAATACAGAATGTTGTACATCATATTGTCTTACATGAACAAAAAATGAGGAAACATACGTGGTTTTAAACCTCTTATTTACACGGTCTTGACGCCGTTTTATCAATCTACACAACAAGAAAGAGAACATTCATATCAAACAGCGAAATTCAATATGGTATACAAAGATTCGTGTTCTTTACATCAAAGCAAAGCCATAGGTATTAACAAAAAATCAGGCTTTTTGATATTTCACAAAACCTTCAACTGTATTTATCGTTTTCGATTGCCGAAAAATCATAAAACCATTAATATATTTAAGTGGGTATTGTGTGGAGGTTTCAAGTTTTTCTAATTTTCTTCGAGTTTGAATTTTGTACTTTCACAAAATCTTCCACTACATTAAACGTTTTCAATTGCCGAAAAATTGAAATGTATGTATGAATGTATTCATGAGTCATAAAACCATTAACGTATTTAAGAGGGTTTTGTGTGGAAGTTTTAAGTTATTCTATTTTTCTTCCAGTTTAGATTTCTCTGATTCATTTAAACTGTTTTGGGTTGTATTTGGAATTCCACAGAAGCATGATTGCCCTGACAGGTGCACTTCAGATTCTACAGGATTACTGCACGTTCTTCAGTCACCGTTCACTATCGCATGAGCTAACGCAGGAGTACAGAAAGTACACTAAACGTAATACACTTTACTACAACATTCATCGCACGTCCAAAAATCGGCGTAGCAGTTTACATTTGTTGAGTTACTATAGCATTGTCGCTAAGTAAAAGGTTACCGAGAGACAAACAAGACCAAAAACATTAAAATATATCATAAACTTGTCCATGAAACCTGAAATCTGCTTCCATGTTATTTTAATTTCCGGGTCACACCTCCTTTCTAGATCCTCATCAAAACCTTTTATCTCGGTCTTTTCTGAATTATTTCTGTTTAATTTTTTCAATTAAACACATTTATTTTTGGGTTTGACATATTTGTGTTGTTTAGCCTTAGTGCGAGTAATGAATGTGGCCAGGATTTATCTCC
>JACSZP010071366.1:2208-13811 GCA_016161895.1 Pinna nobilis
TATATATATATATATATCATATAAGCATATGGACCCGTCAGGTTGACAGTGTATTGGATCACAAGTAAAAATTATTTTCATATTTTGTCGATTCCAGATCAGCCGTATAAGTGTCAAACATTAGAAATTGTTAAATGAAGATATTTTAAAAATTCTTTAACATCATAAATATCAAATTATGTGTTTAAGTTGAGTGCATATATTTGATATTTCGGATCTATTAAATGCTCATCACCGAAATACGAAAATCCATGTACTATTATCAGTCACCAGACAACTCAGTGATCATCATTTTGTAGTTGTGGTTTCAGCATAGTTTCAGTCATTTAATGACGTTTTCAAATTGACACACGCTAAGCAATTAGCTGTCTTGGAGATAAACATAATCACATGTAATGAGGGATTATTAACGAGGGAAGCTTATTCCTGACATCATACCTTTATAGTCTTTTCTATAGTACAGTAGAGTAAATAGGCATCTCCATTTTCTCTGATGGTGTAAATACATTATGTATTTTATTATTCAATGCTCGGTGCATTGGATACAAGAAAAACATTGGACATGGACCATGGATCCATTAAGAGTTTTTAGAGTTTATCCTAAGTTCATCTTGTTCGTGAATATTCCATATCTATCACTTTAATTGACTTTCGTTTTATAACTTGATCTTCAAAATCCTCTGGATAAATTCTTATTCCCAGATAATTGTGTAACAAATGATATAATTGGTCAGAAGCGTTACTCTAATACCACTGCCATATAATTACAGCAATCCTGACCACAAAATGACTTGCTGTTATCAAGCAACATTAACTTCTTGTCAATCGTCTTTCATTGTGTACTCTTGACGCAAATGAATCACTTTGATCTCTTTTATCCTTGAGTGGAGAACTTGATGGTACAACACTTGAAGTAAGGAAGAGTAATAATTTATATACTACTAAAAAGGGAAATAACTCTATCGATCTTGTCAAATATATTCTTACCTCGTGAATTTCAAACTTATAAAGAATTAAGAGAGAATATTTTACTCTATTGTGTTGCTTTTATGCATTAGTTATGCATTAGTTGTTTTAAGACACATTTGACGTAATTAAAAAAATACACTGTGGTAGTATGATGACGTTGGCTACGGAAATCTTTTGACCGACGCAAGGAATGTTTCCAAAAATGCTGGTCACGAGACTCCAGATATGAAGGTACTACCGGCTCTCATATCAGTTCAATATAAATTAAGATAGTTTTATTCTTAGAATCAAACGATCTAGCAACAAACTACTCTACTTAAGGTTAATTTGGGAATGTCGTTAAGCAGTTTACAATCCACCTCTCAATAATGGCGGATGACTTTCGGATGAACAGCCATAGTTAGTGCTTTAAATTCACCATTTTTATGTGTAGCTAACGTATTAACTCTTTTCATTGCAAAGGGAAACCTTATCTCATTTTGTTTTATTTTCGTAATTATTCTTCATACCAATGCAAGGTTGTGAAAAAGTTGTCGTATACTGTCAAAATGTTATAATGTATACATGTTACATGAACAATCCTTATAAACTTCTTTGTTTAGTTCAAAATAGGAGCATTTTCCCAAAAAGTACCCGTCATTTAGAATTCATTTAGCGTTCTTATGCCTACACCAAAATATCATTTTTGAATTACCATGTATTATTATAGATAACATGTATGTGTATACACAACTAAGCGTGGACTGTCAAATAAGTGCCTGTAGTGAATCAAATGCTGAAGTTCAAGTAATGTTATGAGAGCCTATTCTGTATCTAGGTTTGAGCGCTTTCTGATAGGCCAAGGGTTCAATTGCGTTAAGACACATTTTGTTCACCATTTCCCGACTAAGATACCAAAAACCGGAGGTTTGCTGTTTGGGCTTAATTTCCGACTAAAGGCAAACATTAGAGGTATAAAAACCACATTTACAAAAGTATCATTCGTTAGAAAAATCAGTAGTCAATATACAGATTTTGCAAATATTGGACAAACACAGAGCTCTGAAAGTCCAGAAGTGGGATAAGGTGCCATGGAGGAGGAAGCAATCCTTGCTGACTGTTCACACCCGTCGTGAGCCCTATATCTAGATCAAGGCAATGGCGGCGAAATCTCGATATGAGTGGCATACTCTTGAATGACCGGGGTGTCAAAGAACAGCAATTATCGAGATTGTAAGATCTTATATGCTGCAAAAGCTTCTTTCACGAATGACAGGCCAATTGATTATTTGATACAGGTAAGCTTTGCGACATGCGTCATCGATTCACGTCAATCGCCAAAGCACAGTCTCCTCATGTTATCAACTATATGTAATGTGTACTCCAAACACCCGTGGTATAGTGTCAACACCTTATAACTAATAAATGACATCAAATGTGCACCTTAGAGGGGCAACTAGAATAATCGGGGAAAATGCACTTGTTTTGGATGTCTGTTGAACATTTTCAATGATTTTTTTTTTTAAAAATAATTTTAAGGTTTAAATGTTTTTTGATCCAGACATAAATCATTACAGTTGAAACTCTCAAGGTTTGAGCCTAACATTCAGTTTTATTACAGAAAAGACTTATTATTTTATGAACAAGCAAAAATAAATAGTAGTATACTATTTTAAGTAGAGGAAATATAATTATAATGAGTTCATTACAAGTACAAGATGTAGGTGAGATGTCTCGAAAGAATGATAGTGTATTAAGTATAAAGAAAGTAATATGGTAATATTAGAATACATGTATACCAATAAATTTATACTATAAGTATAACAAATATCTCATTTTCATTATTACTAAGAATAGATTAATCAATTCGAGAAAATTTAAAGCAAACGCGCACTTTGCAAAGAGTCAGACCGCGTATCAAGTTATCTTGCTTCTCGTGTAATGACCGTTATTGTTATAGTATGTCGTTTTAAACTACTTTACCTTTTTCGTTCTTTTGTATTTATCTATAGTTCTGGAAACTAGAAACAGTTTTTTATATATATTTTCGTCATCGTATTTTGCTTCACTCGGATTCTATGAGTAAATTAATGTACTCATGGTAAAAAGGTCCAAATTGGTACATTGTAACGTGTTAATGTGATAGTCACATGGATGTAATATCTGATAGCATTGATGTGTGGTAAACACTTATTAAATCAAAAGTATTCTGTAACATGTGGTTCACAGGGCATTCTAAATGCGTTATGTATCATATACAAAATTCGAAATTGCGATTGAAAAAGATATCGATTTAGAAGTAGAAGTATACAAAAAAATTGGATATATGATAAATTCGAATGAAGTAGAGGGTATTTAATATTGGAAAATGAAAGTCAAAACTCTGTTATAGCTATGATGCACTAAGGCGAAATTTGGTCTATCTGTAAGTGCAAAATCTTACCCGATTTTTTGAACACTATAGATGAGTTCATCGTGTATGTGATGTAAATGCAGAAAACCGTGGTGAAACATAATCTCACTCGCCCTAATAATTCGAGACTTGATAATCCGAAAATATAGTGATAAAATGAGATGTGTTAATGTTAATTTCCATGACACCTTAAATAACTTCGACACCTATGGAGCTTGATATTTCATGAACCAAATAGTTCCTTCTGTATTGAATTAGGCCACTCAATCAGATATTATCAAAGATCCCAAATAGCAGCCCCTTCTCCCTACACCTTCTTAAGCAACCAAACTGACCCTTATTTAGTGGTGTTTGACCTACGTTATTTTGAAATAAAGAATCGTACTTTAGACAAGAATAGAACACGAATGTATACGTCATAGCAGACCAGTGATTTTATAGGTATGAAATCATGTATATTTCAGTCCTCGTAATTAAAGATTTTTCATTTTCGTGGTTCAATTTCCGATGGGCAGCAGTTTCAAAGGTGTTTCGATAGGTTGATGCTTTCCTTGCTAGGATAAATTCTATAATTAAATACATGTGACAAAATTGTAAGCTGTAAGTGCGCACTCGATTGCGTTTTCTTTTTACCTATAGTGTTCTCTAGCTTACTATAGTAAGTAGGACCAAAAACATCATTGTGGCAACAGCTTTTTAATCAAATAAAATTCAGTGTTGATACTTGATATTGATAGCGTGACGTATGATAACGTTACATACAAGTGACCTTTTATTTACAAATTTTATAAAACATTAAAAAAAATAAAATTCAACCTATTTCTTGTGACAGTTTCTTATATCACACATTCCTCGAAATATTTAAATGATGGAAGGCTTTTTGTAACAGATATGGCTATAATTGGGTCAAATAAGAAATGGTATTTTTGTAGCATGAGCGTTCTGTCATAATTGAATATCTGGGAACTGTCCGTGGTGATAGGTGAACTTAAGTCAGAATCAAAATGATCTCACACAACCTCAGACACGATACTTATTTTTTGACCTGATGACGATGTTAGAATTGTAATGTGTTTTTATTAAGTCTGTGTAGACCTTTGAATTATACCTGTGGTACTAATTAATCATTGATAGAATATCCCGTAACAAAATCTCCATATCGGGGTCATCTTCATACATATATGTAATACAATGACGCCATTGCTCCCGTCATTGAGACAGATGTTCGTTTCGAAATGGATTACTATCACCATTGTTATAGACAAAGTTATGACTGTATTGTTATATATACATACATACGTATTGACTATTGCTATATATCGATTTGTGTATCACAAATAAGTTGATACCATAACGTCATGGTGCCAGAAGCTTATATAACTCATTACATGTCAAGCTGTGTTACATTTAATGTATGAAGAACGTATAAAATGGTTTCAGAAATTTGTTACTTCTATTGAAATTAACAAAAATGAAGAATTGTGTAGATCTACAAACAAAACAAAAAAAAAATGAAAAATGTGACACTAACTAAATTTCAATATCGCAAAACTCATACATAATGTTTGGGATAATAATGCATATATGGTTAGATCGAAGTCATCCTTTCGGAAGTTTTACGGTTCCCACTCCCGGTTTTTCTTTTCCGTTTACGACTACATGTAATACCGATCTTGACATTTTCTCGGATTCGATATATAGGTGACATGGCGGGTGCCACGCGTGGAGCAAGGGTTGCTTACCCTTCCAGAGCACCTGAACTCCCTCTCGGTTGTTAGTGGGGTTCGTGTTACTCTTTTTTTAATTAGTAGTGTATTTGCGTGTTTTGCTGTAGTGTTCTCTTTCTTGTTTTGGCAACGGATATTGTCTGTCGTTGACTTATTGAATTTGGAATGTCCCTTAGTATCTTCTACTCCATTCATATCTCAATGTCCATAAACAAGCGAACTCCGAATCGTCTTAGAATCATTACAATGATTTTACCTGACATACCCAATTCAAGATATACTGTACATTCACGTATTCTAGCAAAAGCCTTTTTTAAGTTGTCTGCAAGACTAGGTTTCTTATTTGAATTCGAAAAATATGACAGGATGGCGGCCATATGTGAAGCAGGGGTTGCTTACCCTTCCCGACAACCAGTACTCACTCCCGATTTTCAAAGTGGTTCGTGTAGCCGTGTTTTAGTCCTAAATGTGGTCTCTTTTTATGGTCAGGTATTTTTGCATGTGGTAAATGTATGAATGCCCCCTTGGTAACTTCTACTTCCCCTTTTGAAATAGTTGGTTTTAGGAATATAAGCTACATTTTTAGTTATAATATACTTTATTAATATGCTGGTTCCTATTTGTTAAATCGCTTTAACGTGACTGGTTCACAACAGTTCATGAACACCGAAGTTTATGAACACTGGTTTTCCATGCGACAACGATTTTTGTAAACAGATCACGAGGAAATCCACTTCCACTTCCTATTACGCATGGGCAATGACGCGGATGTGCAAACAACCAACCAACACAAACAGACGTCTGTGTTTTAGAAGTTTGTGTCGTATCATAAGAAGTTTCAATTGGAACCCAGCATTTGACACTAAAGTATATAATAAAACGGTTATGGACTTTATGGTAAATATGATGTGATATGAACCTCAATTCGGTCAATATCGCATTTTATCGGTCCATATCACACCATATTCACCACCATAAAAGTCCATAACTGTATATTGAATCACATTTAACGAAACATATCTTGGATAATTCGTGCTCAAAGTTAGGAATTTTGATATCGCGAACGGGACCTCTCAGATAGCTTTTGTAAACAAAGTCAAAGATAAATTGATTCACATGACTTGTTTCCGCAACTTTACCTTTTTAGTCTAAAATGTGAACGGTCCTTAAGTACGAAGTACGAAACTAGCAACATATTCATTGGCTGATCAAATGCCATTAAATAGGACCTCTCACACAGCTACTCGAAAATAAAGTCAAGAAAATTAGATTTACAGATGTATATGACTTGTTTATCAAGGTTTTACCTAATTAGTCTTAATTCAATGTGAACGTCCTTAAGTACGAAACTGGCAACATATTCATTAGCTGATCAAATATTATTGTCTGATTGTAGGTATTGTGTAGGTAATTCAAAAGAATCTTTACTAAGATGACAAAATTTTGAAAACATGTCCTTCCTATTTGTATTTTATTTTCTTTGGAATCGGAAACTTATCGGTTGGCCGTCCCTGTCTTTCGGATGAGACAGTAAAAACCGAGGTCCCATGTCACAGTAGGTGTTGGCACTTTAAAGAACCCTCCCTGCTCTACGGCCAGCACTGCCGAGCACAGGCAAAATTTGTCGCCCTTCAACGGCAAACGTTGACGTCTCCATATGAATGAAATATTCTTGAGTTGGACGTTAATCAACAACACACACACACCCGGAAACTGATCATTTAAACCACTACAATTGATGTAGTGGGAAGCAATAAGTCAACAAACACGTGGTATAATTACCACGGGAAATAATTTTCGAAGAAAGGCTAGGAAAAAGAAATTACGGGATTTTTTGAAGAGCATGTTTGAAATTTTAGAATTTAAGAACCTCAGAATTCGGTAAGAATGGGAACCGATAAGAAAACCTTATTCAATGTATGGGAAAATGCAATGTGGACAGTAATAAATAAATTCATGTGTTCGAAGAAACTTTGAAAATGATGAAACAGTATATTTTTGGAATACAAGAGCTAACTTTTGAGATTGTTTTGCTCAGTACATAAAACAATTCCAAACTAAGTTGCTTTTGCTTCATGACAGTTAATATGTTCACGCAAATACAAACACTTCTGAGAGAAACAATGCAGCAGTACCACTGGATATACGAAAATCCAAGTCCTAATGAATTGGCAAGTTGATGAATACCAATGGTCTGAACGTGAAAAACAAAATTACAAATACCGAGCGGGATCGGACCGGGTGTTCGGAAATAGTGTATAACCGCCCATATATAGAATTAGTTGTTCGATCCAGAGGTAGCCATTGATTCATTATTATTATCTATTGACGGACATGAGCGCAATTGATATCTCATAATTGTATAAATCTTACCTGATATCTAATAAGTGTATAGATCTGACCTGATAAATAATAAGTGTAGAGATCTGACCTGCATGAGATGTCTATTACGCGAAAATTCATAGGAAAACTTTGTGCTAAAGTTTATGTCATATGTATATCCAAAAGAAACCAAACTGTGGCTTAAAGAAAATATATATTCATCCGTTGGCTTGAAACATCCACCACCTCATCAAATGCTTATAATTAGTTCTTCATTAGTGACAATGCTTACCGAATGTTGACGAACTACACGCGATTTCCGGTCAAGAGTACTCAAATGAAAAAAAATCCCGAAGTATTTATTTTTAAACCTTATGGACCCCCCCCCCCCCCCCCCCCCCCCCCAATAAAAAATAGATAAAAAATCTTTTCCAAACCTTAAAAAAATAAAAAAGAAAATTGAATAGAATTCGATGCACAGTTCATTCATTGAATTTTGCGTATATCCTATTCAGTTGCCAAGGAGAACCGTGTATAATTTACTTTAAATGCCATCAGAAATCAATAAAGGCGCCATTATTTTGCCATTTTAAGAACTCAGAACTGCTGGTATGGATCAGCCAGTGCGATCGATACTGACAAATGCGTAGTGTCTGACTTTTGTAAAACAGACATAAACTAAGTACACGTAAGAGGACTATTGTTTACACTTCCGCAAATCATGGCTATTAAACATTAAATCAATACTGCTAAGATAATTGACTGGAGCTAATGGTGTGCATAACAATTTCAATAATATTTATTGTTATTGTAGGTCCCCAAAATGTATTTTACTCAAATGTTGAATATTCATTTATATACCAAACCCGACTCTTTAAGTGCACATGTAAACTCCGAGAAAAAACAAAACAAAAACCAAAAAAATAAAAAAAGGAACAGGGGAGTCAGTTGAATCATGAGGTTCTCAAATGTTGAAAAAGAAATTAGACTAGAAAGTAATTTACAATAAATTTCTTGAAGTCCTTAAGCAACTTTCTCAACGAAACCATATCTACCTTTTAAGAGCATGAAATGAATATTTGTGATTCACTCTGAAATGCCGCATGGATTTATCCCCATAGTCTTTAGTTGTCTATATTGCTTGCTAAAATTATTCAAGTAAATTTTCAGTCACATTAACAAGTCGGTTAAATCAGAGTGACATAAATTTCTTTCCTTTTAGATACACAGAAAAAATATATACATATATTTTTGGAAACCTTATTTTATCGTGCTTAGAAATCGAAAGTTTCGGGAAAATTTAAATACCATATCCAGTGTAACTTGTTGAAATTCAGAAAAAAAACAAACTTATGAGCTGCTTCAATTTTTATTTCTTCGGAACATTTATCTTTTGAAAATGAAGTCTTAAAAATTATGTTTATGTTTTACTCACTCGATTTGTATGTTTTATCATGCATAAGTGATGATGTGAAATCTATCATCGTATACTCTCTTTTCTAAAATACTGGATTAATTAATTGTTTTAAATATAACCAGCTGTTGAAAACAAAGGTGAACGATTTCTCGCACACTACAACGGTTATTGTGAACGGAATAAATACAAATAGCTTTGAATTACAAAAAGGCTTTATAACGTGAAATAAGGCTTTGTTTTGCTCCCTTGAGCCATGCACGAACAACGGGCCTCAACCCAAGCTATAATTAAAATGTTGGATATTCCATCCATTGAAATTTCTACCTGCAGTACAATTTTATCTGTATTATTCCTAATTCGTCGTTGCTGTAAAGAAGAATAGTGAAAATACATAATTAAGAAGATCGATAATCGTTCGAATTACTGAATGAACAAATATCAGTTCCATTAGAAAAATATTAATATATTTTACGTCAATTTCAATTTGAACATTTTCTACTGAGTAGAAACCGGAAGAAAGTCAGATTGAAGGTCTTTTCTTAAAGCAAAAGCACTTAGATTTGCTCGTGCTCAGGAATTTGTTTACAAACATTGCCATACGCGTGACCCCATATGCGTTCAATTCCCCCGCACGGATTATAAACTCGTGATAATTCAAACATCTGATGTTAAACACCTCTACTGAAGCGAGTTCGTTGATCACTACCACACTATGGTAACATGTGTTTGTGATTTATTACCATGTCAATTTCATATTTTACACTCATAACTCATATTTCAACTCTCAAACGCAGAGATCAATGACAGAGACCTGTGGCCACAGGGAGTGATATTTTCCACAATTTACACGATCGTCCGACAATAGCAATATTTTAACAACGTGTCGTCTACGTCATCAAATTTCAAAAACAAAACAAATCAATGTTCTTTAAATATTCACTATCTTTTCTTTCGGTTTATTATTCAAAAACATTGATCTATTACATCTTTGTATTGCGATGCGATTTGAGCATGTGATAAATTGTATTTTATGTGGTGTTGAAAATTCCATTGAAATTGATGGGTGTGTTGATGATATTACCAGCTGTTCAAAATACTTTATCTTTATTTTACAGAACACATGTTAGCTTTAGGAGATAAAAAAGGAAAATGTTGAACACAATTATGTTTAAAGAGATTTCTCATCATTCTCATCAATGAATTGATCTCTTATTTTTATTTTAAGGAAGGTACAATTTGCCTTTCTGCATTAATACTATAATGTAGAAGTCACTGATATTTTGTTTTTCAGATTTTATTGAGTGTTAGACAACTTGCATTTACAAATTCATACATCACAAAATGTGTCACATAATACAATTTTATGCACATGAGAAATGAGCCAGTCAAGTCTTCCGTCGTTAGTGGTTTCATTTTTAAATTAGCAAGTTGCCATATTGCATGTAAAATAAACGTTTTTGTGGATGAGCAGATGCACTCAATAAACGTCAGAAAATTCAAAGAGTTTTTTATGGTAAATAATGAAAATAACTGTGATGAGACGAACATGTCTAATTCAAGAGATTTCTTTGTTGTTTGTAAAAGCCGATTCAATTTCAAAATTAAGGTACATCGAACTAGACCAGAAAATGTACAGATAAACACATTTTTGAAGTGTCCAAACCAATTTTGCAGGTGATATTTTAGCGTCATACTTTCTCATGTCTATAGTGGCATAAGATAGCAACTCTTTTGACGTTTAGACCAAAGTATACTCTTCTATCTCAAACTGTATTATCTATTTCTGTGTGTTTTGGCCATATTTCATGTGGTATTAATTCCACTGTTAACTTTCAAAGATCATATATCTAACTTACACAAGATAGACATGTATACTATAACAGCATTATTACATAACAGCGTCATCTTTTTTACGTGTCAAAAAAACGTTCCTTTTCAAAGCCGTTAAATTGTCAAACAAAAGTTTTCTAATTATATAAATGACTCACGATTGTCTTGACAAGGAATCAAACCTGAATATTCAAGAAGTTTTAATAACTAGCATGCCGAGTTGACCAAATCATTGTTTTAACCATTGATTTTAAAGCGTGTTCGATTTACTAACTTTATTGGTGTGTAACTGCTTAAACGTCATAAACAATAAACATTAACTCATATTGAGACATTTTCAAAGTCCGGAGAAGGACTTTGGAATATCCTCAGTACTTTCGGCCCTTACATAGTGAAGGATTTACTAGTACCATTCGTGGCACTGGACTTCAGTATTTTTTCTGCGATCACAAACATTAATAACATAATCATGATGTTGATCACATAGGAATTTACACATGTCTTTTTATATCATATCAGCAAATGTCAATTTCAAGTAATCGTTCGATCAATACATATCATTTGTGATGAAAAAAACTGTGTGGTAACCGACACTTAATTCGTCATTGTCAAACAGTGTTATGAACTGCTAAATACTCATAGGTGAAAAATGTTCTATAGTTACTACCGATTGACTCTTGGTGGCGGTGTTCAATGAAAATCAATAAATGTTCATTTTTATCCGGGCTTATTGCTTTTAAAAGAGCAAAAGCTCGGCTATTGTCAGTCTCTTCGAACCGGATGTTGACTACAACACCGTCAAAATAAATTTGTGAAAATATAGTACATACTATCAATCGTTGTAAAGACAGCACATATGCAAAATAAACAAAAATAAAAGCAATTTGAGGTGAAAAAGTAATGTTGTGTTTCTCAAAAATTATTATTTTTTGAGACTTCTATGTAT
>JACSZP010071455.1:0-13676 GCA_016161895.1 Pinna nobilis
GATGTAATGACTACAACTGAAATAACGTTGTAATGCAGTTATTGTTTACGACGTCGTAACGCGACGTCATAATTTAAACGGGAAAAGTTGCTGTGATGGGCAATGTTTAATTACCCACTGCACGCTCAATGTTTATCAGAATTCAATAATTTAAACACCATTGTGTTCAGAAATGTATAGTTTCTTCATTTTTGCAAAAAAAGGAAAATCATTTTTCCATGCCCTAAGGACCCTTTTCTCAGATCCTGCCCCATATATATTTATGAATGACGCATTTTAATGTACAAATTATCGCAAGGTGCATTGTACATGCATCATAAGCAAGTGACAAGGCAGGGCTCACCCTGTAGGTACCTGTATAGTAAGTTTAGCCATCAACTAATTTTGGGGGAAATTGCTGTTGCTGTGTAAAAAGTGTATCTTTGGTTGGTCTCATATTTTCAAATAGGTTAGGCTACATGTGTACCTGTTAAGATATAATTTAGAAATAAATTATCAAAAATACATGTATTTCACATGCTGGTAGATTTTCATTGGCTAATTACATTATCCAGTGGCTAAAAAAATCTTTGTTGGCTAAATATTGGCTAACAAATTTCTGAGTTTAGGGTGCATGAGCCCTGCGAGGTATGCTCCATATACAGTGAAAAAAAAATATCAGATAGAAAATATTGAAAGTGAATCATTTGAACTAGCAAAGGCTTATAAAACATGTACATTTATATGACTACCACTTTGGTATACTTTGAACACATTTCCCACTTTATTTTACACAATTCTTAATATATATACATGTACATACAGCAAATATTTAGTGTGATATCAATTACAGCAAGGAAGATTAATTCTTGTATGTCACACAAAACATCAAATGAAGATAATCAACTGCAAGTGCTTTACAAATAAATTAATTGTTTTCACAAAACAAACAAGTGTATGTAGTTTAGCAAAAATAGTAACAAATTGAGAGATAATTTAAAAAAATGTATTAAGAGTCACAAATTTTCATAATTTGTACAAAAATAACTCGAGACTTATACATACATATGTACACACATACTGTCGATTATCATCATGAGATATTTAATGGAAAGGTCTTGGATCTAATTATAACTTAGATTCTGAATCAATCTACTTGTATTATCTCTTGTTTTTCAATCCTTCCTTTTAACTTTTTATTTCTACTTTAAACTTCATTAAAAGTATTTTTTAACCAACTTGCAGTTCTGAAAACAGAGTTTATTCATATACCGGTATTTGGTAAATAAATTATGTAATGACCATGTCGTGAGTTGTCATTGATGTTGTTTTAAAAATAATCTATGAATAATTTGCAACTTGTTATACTTTTTAGAAACCTCAAGCAGTGAATTTGACAAAATTAAAATGATTTTTCAGAAAGATGTGATTGTTTGTGAAATAGCCATGACAGGGGATTTTCATTGCAGTAATAGCTCTTATATTGAGGATTTGTTATCTACATGTATAATGAGAATGTGTTTAAAACAAACTGGAAACATGATCACAAATCTACTTCCTGTAAATGGTAGACCTCTAATTCTGAAGAACTTGGTGGTACCTTGTGCCTTCTTAATTTGTGGTGCATGTACCTAAATAGTAATTAGACATGCCCATTTATACGTAAGCCTCTTCGAGACATACATGTACCCAAGTGTTATAAAGTTGGTATAAATGATCGTGTCTCGACATCGGAAGTGTTATGATACATGTTCATGTATGTGTACAATATATGGGAAGTTCACAGCTCCCAAAGTGAAAAGTCAAAGGTGAATTTGAGGGTCATAAATCAAGGATGACACTATATAATCTTTAATGTTAATACATGTACATGTATAATTTTTAATTCCTTAAACAAAACTCCCTGTAATGGCTATATAAAACATGTACATACAACGTACATGTATACATGCAATGCACATGTTTGTTTAAGGGATAAGGAAAAAAACACTTTCAATTAGAGCTGCAATGACTCGGCCCGAAAAACCGAAAATCGTGATTCTTACCTCTGACCCGAATTGCAAGTTGCATAGTCAGAATCGAATCGGCTTCAAAAAAGTCTATCATTGTACTATTTTACCATTGTACTTTGAATGCTTTTATATGTTTGAACAACAAACAGTGCCTTTCACCTTTACATTGTATATTTATTGCAAATTTCTCCTGAGTGATTAAAATTGCATTCCAGATAAGATTTTTATATTATGTCATTAACAAATGCAAGGAAAAATCAGGTATTTATAGAAAATTTATCATAAAAAACTCGAATAAAAAAAACCCGAATTGAGACATTAAACTCGAAAACGAATCGAATCAGAGAATTCCTGACTCGTTGCAGCTCTACTTTCAATGTTATTCTGCTTTGTTTGATTTAGTCGAAGTGTGGATCATACATGTATGTTCAGTAGACTTTATCTACAAGTATGTTAGTCAATATCAATGCAATGACGCTGAATAAGTTTGAATGACACTATTAATAGGTTGGTTGTATTGTTGTTTATTGTCCCACTCAAGAATCTTTCACTTATATAGAGACGTCACCGTGTGCCAGTGAAGGTGGACAAATTTTGCCTATGCGTGGCATGTGACAATGTATAGCCATAGAGCTGGGAGGATTCTTTAATGTGCCAACACCTACACTGGACCTCAGTTTTGACTGTCTCATCCAAAAGACAGGGGCAGCTAACCATAGACCTCTTGAAATCGTGATCACAATTAAGATAAGTAGAGAAACACACCTTTTTCACCCTCGCTTTTAATTGTAAACACCTTGCATGCACATATTCATGAAGAAGTAATCTTACACAACACTCATTTACGCATACATGTTATGAGATTGAAAAAGGTAAAAGGAAGTTTATATGTACAATTTAATCTATGACCAAAAGGTTCATGGTCCATGGTGAAATAAAACTTAGATAATTATTTAGGTTTTATAATATGACAAATTATATGTGTTGTAAGTTGATATGAGGGAAGAGAACCGATAAATCTTATATGTGTACTACATATTATGTGTAGCAACAAATATGAAATACGTACATTATACATGTACATAGATATGAATCTATGAGGTGCGTCAATTAAATCACAAAGTTGTTCATGTAGTAATCTTGACTACCGGGCATCTCCATAGATGTTGTTTTATCGATACAAACTTACATTTAAACATTCTAAATACCGGTAAATTTATTTGACTTGTTTTATATATAAACTCGTACAAGACATTACTTCTTGTTCAAAAACACCCATAGTTATCCCACCGTCATACTGATGATGTGCTTATCAAATCATCTTTCATTCGTTGTATGTGGTCCGTCGTCCAATGTCCATTGTCAGTCATCCGTCCTTAAACAATTCCTGTTCTCAGTATTTCTTAGAACGTACGTACCAAAGGGATATTGCTCAAATTTCACATGAGGTCATGGGGTCTAGTTTTGCATGCCAAAATGAATTAGGGCTCTAAAGGGGGAACTCAGGTTTTAAAAAGCCAATCCCCTTATTGCTATTTCTGAGAAAGTAATGAAGGGATCTTCATGAAAATTTGCATTGAGGTACCCTTTTAGGTCTAGTGTTGTATGCTACAATTTGGAACATCCGAATTGAACAGATTTAGGGTTCCATAAGGGGAACTTATATTTTTTAAAGTCATACAAATCCATAATCACATTTCTGAGAAAGTACTGAAGGGATCTTCTTCAAATCTTGCATGGAGGTTGCTCTGGGTCATGTTTAGCATACCACATTGTGTAGCTGATTAGAAAAAAAAATAGGGGCTCCAAAGGGCTTGAAATTTAATTAGAAGGTTCATTCATTGAAGGTACATGCATGTATATAGAGAACTTTGAGTAAGCAGGGAAAAGTCAACAATCTGTCATAGGTCTATCAAAGATCTAATGATGGTGGACGTCAAAATCCTTCTAGGATCTCTTGTTTGAAATTGTGCTAGAAATGCATTTCTCCTTGCAATATACAGGTATTTCTTTAGGCCTATATAGTTTTTAGCTCACCTAAGTGAATTTGGTTGATGAAAGTGAGTTACAGTCAGTGTCTTACTGTCTGTCATCCTTAACTTTTCCACAGTTTGACTTCTTCTTCAAAACCGCTGCAATGATTTTGATGAAACTCAATTTGTAGGGTTGAAGTGCATGTATACATAGTCCCCTATATTGTAAAAGTGTTGTTGTTTTTTGGATGTATCCAACCAGGGGAAGAAAAGGGGCAGGGGTCAAATAAGTCTGTTAGATTACCCGCCTCTGAGAAACTTCTCCTTGAGATTAGGGCTGCATAGAATAAAAAACTGAATGCATCTGAGTGATCTATAAGGAATTTGTGTGAAGAAGTGATATTGATCTTGGTTTCATTCAGAGATCAAATGTTTGACACTTTTTTATGCTTTTTTGGCATAAAAAAAACTTCAACTTCTCCTTGAGATTAGGGCTGCGTAGAATAAAAAACTGAATGCATCTGAGTGATCTACAAGGAATTTGTGTGAAGAAGTGGTGTTGATCTTGGTTTCATTCAGAGATCAAATGTTTGACACTTTTTTATGCTTTTTTGGCCCTTGTCATTTTTCAGACATTTTCATCTAAAGTCTTAGATCGCCTCTGATGCTCATGTAGCTCAGGTGAGCCATATAGGCTCATTTGGGCCTCTTATTTATGCTTTTTTTTTACTTTTTCATCTAATGGTTTGATTTCGACTCCTTGTGCTCATATTACTCAGATGAGCAATATAGGCCCATTTGGGCCTCTTGTTTTATTTGCTGGTTTAGATATTTGTGTCTCTGGAAATCAGAAAAAGGAGTAGAAAATTTCAGGATATACATGTACATGTATTGATAATTTATAAGACAATCATATTCATTGATATACATGTACATGTATGTTGACAGAAAGTCAAATGTCAGCAAAAAAAAACCAAAGTACTAGCCATTTTCATTACTCAAAATCAGTAATGTACAAAATTAATTTCCGTTAAAGTAAAAAAAAAAAACGTGCCAGGAGATATGTATTGTAGTGTACATTGTATTGTTGTTTAACATTCCACTCAAGAATCTTTCACTCATAGTCATATGGTATTGGAGATGTCACCATGTGCTGGTCAAGGGTGACAAGTTTTATCTATGCTCGGTTCTTCTGGCCATAAGTGCATGGAGGGTTCTTTAACATGCTGATACCTACTGTGACATGGGATCTGAGTTTTTTACAATCTCATCTGAAAGACAAGGACAGCTAGCCCACGTACAAACTATGGCTTGGGTTCAAACTGTGGACCTCTTAATCAGAAGACAAACATGCTAACCGATTAGGCCAGATTGGTCCTAGCAGATATGCAAACCAACAAATTAAGATACATGTTCAGTGTCTGCTACAAGTCACGAAGGAAGTTCAGACTTTCAGCTATTATAGGTAATCACATGTTGTTCTAATTTAAAGTTTTGGAATATTCTACCACATGTCAATATAAACGCAGAGTTCATTGGCAGAACAGCTCATGCGCCCTGCCACTCAAAATAAAATCCAGTTTATTTCTAGTGTTTTGTTTACAACAGTTTTTTTTCTTTTTTTTTTTGTCTTTTTTTTTTTGTCTGAAGGCCTATGATAATTGGTGTTGTGATCCTGACTTTATTCTTTGTGTCTACCATGTTACTCTCTTGATCTCGATAGCAAAAAGAATTTGCTAAAACACTATGCTCACCTGGAGGTCTGTTTCTAAATTGGCGGAGTTTCGCATCCTTGTAATTTTTACTTGAAAGTTCACAGCTGTTGTTGCTCTTAAATATCAGTGATTTCCATAATATTCCAAGTAGGAGGTAAATTTGTTGAAGTAGACAATACTGGAGAGTTGGAAAATGGATCATGTCCTTTATTTCTGTAAAGCTAGGATTTTATTTTTAAAAGTAGTCTGTGGAAATGAGAGAGTATAGATGGATAATTATTTTACTGCCTATTGACTGCTCATAAAATTCCTGCTTTATATGATTAAGCAAATTACAGGAAGAAAATCATCATACTATTATTGTATTGTTTTAATTATGTGCAAAAATGTAGTATAATAGCTGAAATTGATTTCATGCTATCAAGACAATAGGATATTTTTTCTTTCATATGTGAATAAAGATTTTAAAGAAAAAGACGCATACAATGACAGCAAGATTGTACAAATGTAGTCACTCTTTTTTCATAAATCATCATAGTTTATACACATGTACCTGTACTTTGCAAAGTCCCGGGTAAGGGGGCGAGGAGAAACAGGACCCCCTCTAGTTCTGTGCATGGATGGTACATGTATGAATGTACTATATAAATAATTGCTGTTTAAATCAACAAAATTAAAATTCCTAGATCACCAGGGATGACATGGGTAAAACTGTGCTATTTATCAAAAGGATTCTGCTTAGTGGCTCAAAGTGGACTGATCACTTAAAATGTCTCTGATTAAGGCAATTTGCAAATTTTATCTATGATCATTTTTGTTGTTGTTGGTGGTGGTGGTGAGAAAAACATTAAAACAGAATGTTTATCAATGTAAAATATAATTATTCCGAATTTGTGACTTCATGATACAAGAGTTTGAAAAAAAAGTTGTTCTGTCAAGAGTTAAACTTGTACAAAACATATTAGGCCATCCATAAAAAAATTGTTTGTTTTCTGTAATGCCTTCTACTCACTCAACACCCTGCAACTCAATTTTTTTTTATTGCCATTCCTAGAATTAAATTCATTTTTATTCAGGTCTTCCAATATTTTCCCACTACATGTACTTATACATGTATAGTACATGTACAGGTTTATGCATATATATTTTACAGTTTTCAAAAAAGAATTAAAAAAGAAACCTACCTACCCTACTCACAATAAAAAATCTGAGTCTGAGTTGTGTTACAGCAAACCAATAATTGTTTAAGGATTGCCTCGTGGTGCATTAATGCATGCAATTCAATTTCATTGCACTATAAAGAGTTATTTTCTTTTCCAATACCGTATGGAATTGATTACATATATGAATGGAAGTCAAAGGCTATTCACAGATCGTTGGATTTTTCAATCACAAGCAGGTACACCTGCACTTAAAAAATATTTCTGAAGATATTCTGATTGCAGATTGAGTAACAGTGTTTGTTCATGAAATTTATAGATAAAAAAAGGGTTCAGCTAATAATCAGTGCAACATACATGTATGCCAACATAATGCCATTGAGTTGCATCCTTATAGGATATAAAAGAAAAATCCTGAATGAATAGACTGGGCTTATTGTAAAAAAAAAATCAATAGAGAGATTTGTTATCAATTATGAATAAATTGTTAGGGATTATACATGTATCTGTGATACAAGTGTCTGTACAGGTATCAATAGCTATAAAATACCCAATCATCAACTCAAAAAGAGATATATTGGGAATGGCTTAAAACAACAATGTGCATGCACTTGTGTGCATGTTTAAGTAGATGTACTCTATTTTGAGTGTTAGTATGCACACGTATAAACATCATAAAGAAAATATAATGATACAATTACATCACTTTGTTTAGCTGTTTTTTTTTTAAATTAGTTACTTTTAAACCCCAAAAAGTTGCATTTCACACATGCAGCATTGGTACTGGTAGCAACATCTCTCCTGAATTTTTAATTCGAAGCTAATTTTGAAATATTTTCTATAATTTGCATCAAGTCTTACTCCTGTTATATGATAATCAGCCAGATTTGCGTAAGTTGAAGTTGTTCAGGCGTTCTTGTATGTACATCTGGCATTGTATACTCATGCATTTAAAATAGCAAAGAATTCCTCTATTGACAAATTTCCAGAAATCTGGAGAAATGCCATGAGAGTGAAGGTTCAATGTAGCAGTACTAGCGTATTATAATCATGCATGGAAAATATTGATTTCTGCAATAATGATTCAAGATGGCTGAAGAAACCATTTATCTGTGTAACTTTCGGGTGTCTGTTGATGGTGACTGGCTATGCCTGAAGGAACTAGCCGATGTCCAGTTAGAGCTGGACTCCTTTGAGCTGACTTCACCTGAAGATGGTAAGATTGTTCAGAAATGGCTGACCTGTCGGCCATTACACAGGTGTTAGAGTTTGCTTGCTCCAGGAGATGAATGATTTTAAACATCACCAGTCTTTAGTGCCTAGCTGATACGGCACAAATTTGTGCATGTTTTTATGTATTATTTATGATGGTATTGCTAAGATAATGTGTATATTGACAAATGGGTAGCCACCTCCACCTTCTGGTTATTTGACAGTATTGATTTGATGGAATTGCCAATTATCTCTTAAACATCAAATGACAAAAGGCAGCTGCTATGTCCTGGGTTCACTGACATTAGATCTAGTCAATTTATTCTCAGCGCAATAGAATTACAATATTGAATCTTGATTGGTGTCTTTTAAGACAAATTCTTGAGGTTTTCTGAAAGGAATGCAATTACGTGTGAGATTAGTGCACATAATAAGTTAATACATTAATCAATATATAAAGAGCTGAGTGCTTTTAAAATGTACTGTATTGAATGCTCTTCTGAATTGTTTCTTAAAAGTAAACTCTGGTGCTAAAGTATGTCTCAGGTAATACACCACAGAAAATAACTTTAAACTTTAACTAATAAGTTGGTTTTATTGTTGTTAAACATCCCAGACTCTTTTACTTATATGGAGACATCACCATATGCTAGTGAATGGTGACAAATTTTGCCTATGCTCAGCACTTATATGTATAGCTTTAAGGCAGGGAGGGTTCTTTAACATGCCGACACCTACTGTGACACTGGACCTCAGGTACAGCTAACAGCAGGGTGGCTTGGTACAAAATAAGGGAATACCTGACTGTTGTCTTGACAAGAGTGCCAAGGTCATTGCATACTTGTAGGTACTGGTTTACTGGATGAATGTATTACTTAATGCCCCACTCAAGAATCTTTAACTCATATACAGATGTCACTGATTGCTGGTGAAAGGTAAGTATAATTTGGCCTATGCTCAGGGCGTAATATTTTGCTATTGAGCTGTAGATTAAGGTTCTTTAACTTGCAGAAATATATTATGACACAGGACCTTGGTTTTTCTTGTCTCGTCTAGAAAAGCTAAGAGTTTGTCACTCCTCTCATAGTACATTGTACAAATGTAGAATCCATAACCTCATGATCGAAGAGCAAACTCTTTATCACAGAGTCAGAATGTCCTCACATCCAGATACCTATATGTAGTGGCCACCTTGGCTTAGTGGTTAGCGTGTTTGTCTTCTGATCGAGTGGTCCGGGGTTCGAACCCAAGCCATGCTGTGGTAACATGTAGCTGTCACTGTCTTCCTAATGAGACAGTCATGAAACAGAGGTCCTGTGTCACAGTAGGTGTCAGCACATTACAGGATCCTTCCTGCTCTTCAGCCATACGTGCTGAACATAGGTAATATTTGTCGCCCTTCAGCAGCAACATCTCAATACATTGAATGTGAAAGATTCTTCAGATGAGTAAGTCTCCATACATTGTACCGGTATGTGAAAGATTCTTCAGATGAGTAGGTCTCTATACATTGTATGTGATAGGTTCGTGAGATGAGTAGGTCTCCATACATTGTATGTGAAAGATTCTTGAGATGAGTAAGTCTCCATACAATGTATGTGAAAGATTCTTGAGTTGAGTAGGTCTCCATACATTGTATGTGATAGGTTTGTGAGATGAGTAGGTCTCCATACATTTTATGTGAAAGATTCCTGAGATGAGTAAGTCTCCATACATTGTATGTGATAGGTTTGTGAGATGAGTAGGTCTCCATACATTGTATGTGAAAGATTCTTGAGATGAGTAAGTCTCCATACATTGTATGTGATAGGTTTGTGAGATGAGTAGGTCTCCATACATTGTATGTGAAAGATTCTTCAGATGAGTAAGTCTCCATACATTGTATGTGAAAGATTCTTGAGATGAGTAAGTCTCCATACATTGTACAATGTATGTGATAGGTTCGTGAGATGAGTAGGTCTCCATACATTGTATGTGAAAGATTCTTGAGATGAGTAAGTCTCCATACAATGTATGTGAAAGATTCTTCAGATGAGTAGGTCCCATACATTGTATATGAAAGATTCTTGAGATGAGTAGGTCTCCATACATTGTATGTGAAAGATTCTTGAGATGAGTAAGTCTCCATACATTGTATGTGATAGGTTCTTGAGATGAGTAGGTCCCATACATTGTATATGAAAGATTCTTGAGATGAGTAGGTCTCCATACATTGTATGTGAAAGATTCTTGAGATGAGCAGGTCTCCATACATTGTATGTGAAAGATTCTTGAGATGAGTAGATCTCCATACATTGTATGTGATAGGTTCTTGAGATGAGTAAGTCTCCATACAATGTATGTGAAAGATTCTTAAGATGAGTAAGTCTCCATACATTGTATGTGAAAGATTCTTTAGATGAGCAGGTCTCCATATATTGTATGTGAAAGATTCTTGAAATGTGTAGGATGTTAATCAACAATACAATACAGTACATGTACATATGATATATGTTTCACAGTAGCATGTGGTATGTACATTGTAAATTTTGTGCTCGAGTGGGTAAACACTATTCTTAAATAGTTCTAAGTCTACATTTAAAATTGATAAAGACATGAAAGTGAGCTGTGGCGACTCTGTGGTAGCCTGTTTGGGAAAGTGTAGGATTTTACTTGTGGAAGTCTGTTGGTCTCTTCCTGGATACATTAGTAAGCAGGTTCTATCCTCCACAAATAATAACTGATTGCAACCATATTACTGAAAGATGGCCAAGTGTGGTGTAAAACAAGCAAGCAAAAAAAAAAAAAAAAAAAAAGCCAAACAAACTGACTTATAAGAAAATCTCAAAGGAAGTACATGTACATATATGCAGTGACATATGAGTAGTAACTGTATATTAGGTTTAAGTATATGTACACATACATGTAACCAATGCATATATATACATGTATATTTGTATGTACATGTACCAAATATGCAGAAAACTTTAGATTTCTTGCAAAAGATGAGAGTGGTTGTTTTGGTATGCAGACATCATGTAGTTCTTGCTACTCAGGCTGTATGATATAATGATTTAAATTGGAGCTGTAATGGGGCTGTCATGGCATGTTAGCCTTCTGATCGTGAGGGCAGCGGTTCAAATCCATGCTGCACTGCAGTTGACTGTCTGTATCCTTGAGATGACAGAGTAAATACTAAGGTCCTGTGTCACTTTAAAATTTTGGCATTTTAAAGAACTTACCTCCCTGCCGGTGGCCATGACTGTCAAGCATAGACCAAACTTGTTACCCTTTACTGGCATACAGTGACATCTCGATATAAGTGAAAGATATTTGAGTGGAATATGAAACAACAATTCAACCTACCTACTAGTACTGTAGTACTTTTTTTTAAGTCAATTTGAACATAACTTTTTAGTGTTAAGTGTTAAATGTACATGTGTATTTGGTTGCTATTTTTGGTGTCGTCTCTTTTTCTTTTGGCCACACATGATGTTGTCTGTTGTGGAATATTGAATTTTGAATGCCCCCTCGGTATCTTCTACTTACACTTTTTGAACTCCATTTTAGGACGAGATCCAAAGACAATAGAGAGAGCCAACTTGCTGAATGTTTCCAAACTGATTATTAAGGAGCTGATAGACTCCAGTCTGTCACATGGCCGCATGTTGGATGATGAACATGTACCCCTTCAGCAGTTCTTCGTTGTATTGGAGCACGTACTGCGACATGGGCTGAAACGTAAGTTCACCGAGTCCTCTGATAAGAATGCTTGATAGCTTTTACAATACCGTAGTATCAAGATTCCTATCCTGTACCATTTAACAAGTTGTTTTACTATAATTGTTATGCATTTACCACATACATGTATGTTTATCTTAGTGTTGAATCTCAGGAACTGAAAACGGCACATAATGGCAAAGTGCAAAAGGGATTGGCTCTGATGACACATGTAGGGCTTACGCTAATGTGTACTTACACCCTCCACAAACTCGTTCAAAAATACTTCATTGAGTGATAATGGAACACCTTTTTCATAAGAAACAGAATCCTTTAGTAATTTCTATCTTGTTCAGTCTCTAAATTCTTGAGGGGCACATTTTTTGGTACAAGAAAAGGCATGGTACAGGGGAAAAGGGCATGGCATTTCTGAAAAAGGGCATGGTGTTTCAGTAAGTGGGCATGTTGCAGTGCCATGCTACATGTATGTTGCCTGATCTAGAATCAATACAAGGTTTATGCAAAAGTATACATGTAAGTACATGTATCTTCTGATAACATTTAGGCTTTCCCCTCCGTCTAACTTTAATCTTGATGCAAAACCCCATCATAAGGTAAGATGATTAAGAACCTGTTTTGATTTTCTCAAGTTTTTCTTTCTGCTTGGACCAACTATTAAAAGTGTAGTCTGTCGGCACATTCAGTTTAGCGTTATCGTTACTAGATGTAAATGAAATTATGAAACTTAAAGGCTGCATAAATTTTGATTACATGTACATTTGTATGCTAAGAAAATTAATGAGTGCATACCATGAACCATTTGTTACTTACCATGCCAACTTAAATGACTGTCTATTTCTATACTTATCTGTGTATGTTTTGTAGCAAAGAAAGGTATACTCCGTGATCGGAGGGATTTCTGGTGTGTATTGGAGATGGTGGAAAAGTTTTTCCCTGAATCCTCCGAGATAACCACCAGTGTCAGAGAGATGCCAAACATAAAGTAAGATATTGCCCCTTTTTGTTTGTTTGTTTTACTTGTGTTGCATACCTCTTCTAATAGTGTTATATTGTTGTAGTTTCAAATAGATATTGGGCCTCCGTGGCAAATCTTTAAAGCATTACGCTTTAAACCACTCAGTCTCTCACCTCTTGTCATCATGGATTCAAGCCTAAACTGATAATGTGAGAAAGTTTGCCAGTCTACTTGCTGATGGCCGTTGGTCTCTTCTCAGGTACATTTGTAACCAGTCTCTCTCCTCCACCAATAGAAACTGCCCGCCACCATATGACTTAAAGATTGTCGAATGTGGCGTAAAGCAGAAAAACAAACAAAACAAAGAAATAAAATAGGTATTACAAGATTTGATCAATGCAATGACTGATATATATTGTGAGGTTAATGTGATGGGCAAATATTTGGGCCTCAGTTTTCTCTGTCTCATCTGAAGGTTATGCCACAGCCAGTACTCAGACTCTCGTCCTTCAAGTCATGAGGTAAATAACATGCTTTCTCTGGGTCATGACAGGCTAAAGTAAGATAGAAAAAATAGATACAAGAATGTGTTCAAGCTAGATATATATCCAATCCATGCAGCAATGATGTTTATTCTTTGCATGAAAGAAAAATTCTATATCAACTGTAGAATGGATTTTGGCACTCACTTTGACTGTTTCACTACAATTTCCAGTTGATATACAAAACCTTTCATTTGTATGGTTATTAATATGGTTTGTGCTAATGAATAATGCATATTTCATTTAATTCTGGCTGATTGTATGTTCAAAAATCTAAATGAGAAAAACATTCCCATACATTTTTAGCTCACCTGAGCCGAAGGCTCAAGTGAGCTATAGTCATAGCGCACCGTCCGTCATCCGTCCGTCCGTCGTCCGTCCATCCGTAAACTTTTCACATTTTCGACT
>JACSZP010071524.1:0-13799 GCA_016161895.1 Pinna nobilis
TAGACATATCTTTATTTGAATAGAGATATCTTTATTTAAATTACAGATATCTTTAATTAAATAGAGATATCTTCATTTCAATAGGTAAAAACCCAAACGGCTTGCCATAGTCTCTGATGTTGTGGAGCATTGCCATAAAAGAAAACATTAATGTTACACATGTTGTTACGTTCAAATTAGCTTGGCTCATATTTAGTTGGGTGTTGCAATAAAAATCGGGAAAGAAAAACGGTAATAAACATTTGACCACAGGTAGGTCTACAAGGAATTTCTACAAGTGAGTTGTAATTCTTTGTTTATCTAGTGAGGGTAAGAGAGTATTGGAGAGGGTGGTTTCATCCCGTCTCAGTAATTTTACCTGTCGTGCATGGTTAAGATTGAATCATTAAAACTATCTATGATGTTTGATGAATATTCAACATGCAGTTCACTAACCTGAAATTGAACTACATCTACGAAGGGCAAGGACACGCATATTCACACAGTCACATTTGCATATGTAGGTCCTGCAATACAAAATGAATAACATCAAGGCTGTTTTAAGTCCTTGATAGCATGACGGTTAATCGCCCGAGTGCATGTATGCAGTTATATAGACTGATGTATGGAGCTGTCGCCGGATTTTAGTCCATAGTCGCATTTCGATGTGTTTAATGGCTTCCATAATTTGCTAAAAGTAAAATTGTTTTCCGTTGAGTCTTTATTCAAATTTGTTCTGCACTCAGGGTCTAGATCCAGTGGTTAAGACTCTTCGCCTAGAGCTATAGGCTTTCACTTTCAAATAAGGTTAGCTTTCATCCCGGGCAGATAAAAAATACCAAGGATTTACAGATAACTTACTTCAAGGGCCGCCGATCTGTGCTGTCTAGGGTTCGAGTCTGAGCCACGCTACCGTTGGCTGTCCCTATATTTCAGAGGTAGTAAAAAGCGAGGTTCCATGTCACAGTAGCCTAGGTGTCGGCACGTTAAATAACACTCCCATACGTATAACCAACCAATAAACTTCAATACCTACTATATATACTCTGTATATATTTTCAAAAGAAAATTTTCTGGAAAGATAACCTTTTTTGTGGTGGTGGTGCCCTCCCCCCCCCCTACATTTATTAGCCCACACCACCTGAATACCATTCCAGTGTTGTTTTTTTTTAGTCAAACAACAATCTCTTCCTTTTCTTTACTTTATTTATTAATTTATCTCTCTATTCATTTGTTGTTTTTTTTTGTTGGTTTCTTTTTGTAAGCTTGAAAACACAAGAACAGACACGAATGTCTGTTTATTACCCCCCCCCNNCCCCCCCCCCCCCCCCCTTCCCGGAATCACGCACTGTCGGTTCATTGGATTTTCATTGTACACAGAACTTGTCGAAGGAACGATAACTCTGATCACGTGGCACATCCTTGGAGACGTAAACAATATGGCGAACATGGACAGTGCTGTCGAAGATTTAAAAGACGAGCAGGTGCCCCCCTGTTTATACTGGACGGCTGACAAAGTTGCGGATTGGATGGAAAATCTAGGGTTTCCACACTACCGTGTAAGGCCTGATATTATGTTTAAATCATGTTCAATTTATTATTTTTGGCCCGATATATGACGTACATGTACTGATGTAGGCACAAGCACTTGTTTCTATAAATGGGGGTTGAGAATAACGTATTGTAAAGGGACCTTAGCTTATAGAAACAAGTGCCTGTGGACGTAGGCCTAGATTCTACATTTATGAATGATTAACATGATCATGATAAAGGCCTAGCCTTGACATCACTCATTCAAGTTATTGTCAACAACGTGTGGCAAGAGTTGATTAGGCCTGATATACTGGGTTCACTCTTTCATACAAGTACATTTGTTAATTTGTAATAGAGAAGCATAAATTTATTTATTACGACGGGTCACAAATACATGTACCCTGTAATGTGATAAATGGAAATTGACAAATTCTCAAATGGTCATTTCAACAAAATACATGTTCTCTTAATTCAAAATCTCTAATACAGGTGCAAAAATGCGTTGATTTCTACTAGCCAGGTAAAACAAAATTCTGATATTTGTGTAGGCGTTTCCTAACCTAGAAAAGGGGTTAATAATCAGATAATCATAACAAATATGTACACATGGTTATATACATGTTGTATACTACACATAATAATAGATTAGATGCATGAGATAATTTGAATCCTCACAACAGAGACTGCTAAACAGTTTCAGTCTGAATGTGTTTAGATTGATGAGGCTGATAGTGACAGCAAAAGCATGAATATTTGAATAATACCTCTTGAAAATTAAATTTATAGATATGAAAGCTAACCTGATTTTTTAGTTTTATTTAGAGCCGAATGTGTGCATTTGCACATTCTTTATTCATTTATATATACATGTAATGATTTGACTAGTTATAATTTAACAAATTGTCTAAATTTAATTGAACAGGACAATTTACAGTCTATTACAGGTATCTGTATGATTATCAAGGGAAAACTTCATAAATCTGATTAATACATGTAAATGTATATTGCTTGAACTATTTGCATCAGGTACTAATTTTTTGTAGATGTACATGAATAATACATCTGTATGTATTCAATTTGAACAAATTTCATACTAAATGAACATGTCTCAAGTTTGTATGATTCCATTATTTAGAAATTATTTCATCAGTTTGACAACATTTAAATGTCATTAAATCATAAAAATCTACTTAAGAACAAGAGGCCTGCATCCATCTAGATGACTCAAATGCAATTAGTTTTTCCATTGATGCAGCATGTGCAGTTTTAGTGAAGATTTAATTTCAAAGAGGAGTGCTCCTCGAGGCTCATTTATCCCATTCTGGATCAACCCCTAAAATGATTTAGCAAAAACAACACCAACTTATTAGATTTTATGATTTTTCTAATGTACATGTATACATTTGTTTGATATCAAAATCTCCAGCACAAATGCGACTTACAAAGATTTTAATTGTACCATTGTTCCTGAAAAGTCTCTTCTTTTGCACAGCCCTGTTTAACCCTTTCAACCCCAAGTACTAGCATGGTATGCTCTTTTCTATTGTCCGGACCAGTCTATTTCCGTCTGTTTAATATGATAGTCAACAGATTTTGTATTTCTACTTGTGACTAATCTGACTTTGTATTATTGTAGTCCTGTATCTTAACAAATCTGGTCGATGGTCGCAAGCTGATTACTCTGGAGGCCTCCCAACTACCAAATATTGGTATAACAGACTTTGAACACATCAAGGTAACAATAGCTATTCTTTGCATTTCATCGCATCATGAACTCTATTTCATTCCATTAAAATGCATGTCAAGGTAACAGGAAACATTCAGCAGTTTTCAATTCAATGTTCACTGATTGCCTTGTTTAAAATGACTCAGGAGTTTATAATGGCTTAGTATAATACATCAAATCTCCAAAGTTATTATTTCTGTCTATTATTAATTCAATTCATCTATCTAAAAATATATCAAATTGTATGACACGTACATTATGAATTAAAGTAAAATTCATTTAAAAATAAACTTAAAAGGCATTGTGAGTACAATGTACTAATATAAGTTTCTCCTCTTCTTTGATCTAAATGATCTGAAAATGAATTTTATCTGCTATGGTACAGGCACACGAGTGCATACTTTCATTGAATTTTTTGTATATCCAGGAAAACAAACCACCATTCTGATTTCTGAGCGATTGAAATTAATAGTTTCTTAAGAGAAACCAATAGAATATTGCGTAAAATAGAATAAGATGGCAAAACTTGATCTGTGACCAATAGTATCATAGTCTACATGGTAAAATTGTAAATCTTTATAAACAATAGTGTAACTCACCTACATTGTATATTGTTTAAAATGCTTATTTCATCTGTAACTCTGATTCATCTATAAATGTCTCTGATTTGATGGACAGGTAATTGCTAAAGCTGTTCGAGAGTTGTTAGGAATAGAAGAGCCTGACTGGGCAAGGAGCATCTCTCTACCACCAAGGAGTGATATAGGTATAAATTAAGCAATTCATCATATTGTCATGAAAACATTCATCGTCATTTCTAAATGTAACATGTAATTCCTACAGTTCAGGTTGAACATGAAATAAACATTTCTAAGTCTTCAAATGTGTGGCTACTGCCAGACCACAAGTATTTCCATTTTGAATGATATGTGGACTGAAAAACCTGCTGTTTTTGTTTGAGAGAGAGAGAGTTTAAAATGTAAAACCATCAAGCAAACAATACTTATAAGATTATCAAAATTCTTTTGACACTCTAGTAGTCTCATATACTGTCTTCAGCAAAAGAAATCCATTTTATCTTCCACAAAATGAAGCCACCTGTCTCATAGTGCTAAAAGCTATTTTGCAATCCACATTATGTATACTGTATACCTTTGCATGTATTGAATTAATCATGCTGAAATTATTCTATACTCTCTTGAAATAAGTATTTTTCCACTAGTTTAATTCCTCATAAGTGTGCTTTCATTTTGCAGGGATGTACCTGGAAAGAAAATCTCACAATGGAAAAAATTTGAATGGACTTACATTTAAATCATTTATGTTAAATCTCAAGGACTCAAAATGGCAACCACCTCTATCAAATCATTGTCTGATATTACCACAGTGTTGACGTCAATATGATATCTGACTTTTACAGTGACAACTCTTGTAATGGATTTCATGGCCAAGTGGAGTGAAGTGTGGTATTACTGAACTCCATCAGTACATGTACTGTGTATGTGAAGAAACAGATGTTATACTCAAGCTTTCTACACATTTATTGCAATTTGATGTAGCCCTAGAATTTAAAATTATACAAGCTGTTGTGCATATTACTTCAAGGATAAAGTTCTTAATCATGATCCAATTGACACTACTGCCTAGTGCAAGAATCTTTAATTTTTTGTTTTGTTTTGATTTACATTACACTCTAGAACTGTTTGGTCAAAAAAGGGTGATCAGTTTTTTTATGTGGAGGGCAGAAAAATGTATCTGCACAGAGACCATCAAACTTCTGCAAGTAAACTGACAAACTTTCTCACATAACTGTAGTCTGATGTACCAAGCGGATTATTTTTGTACATTTAAGTATGATCTATATTCCAGAAAGGGTTTAGGAGAAACATTTCTGGATGGATGAAGAGAATGATGACTATATGTTCCCCTGAAATTTTATCTCCAAGCATTAAAATGTCACTTGATAAGTCATTAAATCAAGCTAGGCTTTGAAGCAATAATGGCAATTGACCTAAAGCATACAAACTGATCTAGTATCCGAAAGCCATTATTTGCTTCCTTTGTTATTTCAGAAAAGAAGAAATGTTTATTTATCGGTCTCTTGACTCTCTGAATAACTCTCGCTTGCAATCACAGATGTGCCTAAACTGTTGCTATTTCAATTATGACGAAAATTACAATTATTATACATGTATGTACTTTGTTAATTTTGATTAAATATTTCTTCTTTCAAAGACCTGACTGTATTCTTGTTTCTATTTGTTTTAAACATATCGTCCGATAACTAGTTTCGGTGAGGAACTAAATCGGTGACACCGATTTATTTCTTGTATCATGGGCAAGCTGGAAATCAAACAACATGTTTCTTGTACATCAAGAGTAATCATCATCAAAGCTGTATACATTTAGTGGTATTTTTAGGAAAATGGGAGTGAGGAAGATGAGTTTTATTTGTTGATTGTTTTTTGCACTCCTATCCTTACACTCACCGAAACTGGTTACCCGACGCTATTTTAATGAAACAATTGGTGGTATGCTTCTTTTCTATGCCGTATAACATGTAGATCTGATGACACCTCATTAAGATTGTTTGGTTAGTCGTATTGTTTAAGGTCCAACTCAAGAATCTTTCACTTATTTAGCGGGAAGGGTTCTTTAATATGCCAACACCTACTGTGAACATGGGACCTTGGTTTTTAACTGTCTCATCCAAAAGATAGGGACAGAAAATTGTGATGTGGCTTGGGCTCAAACCCCCATCTCATGATTCGAAGTCGAACATGCTAACCATTAGGCCATATTGGGCCCAAACCTCATTAAGAGGCCAATTATAGATCTCATCACCTTTGTCAATAACCAATAAAATTTCTACCTGTAGAAATTAAAGCAAGTATGTGAAAAATGCCAAAAGTTCTAAATTCAAAGGATCTGACCAATCAATGGGGGTATCACAAGACCTACTTGTGATGCATCATAGAAAAGGGGGTACGCTGGACATTCAACTTAAAATAGATAACGTTGATTTGTTAGATGGTAAGAAATGATAAATGTGCTCAAATGAAATACAAATTGAACTAAAATCTGTTTTTGTTCTTTTTGTTTCCTGATTGAACATATTTTTGAAATACAGTACAGTTATCTGCTAAAAACTGAGAAAAATTCAAAGATTCTGTCCTGGCAATGACACCTTTTACCAGACCTGCACATTTATACGTTTTACCCTAGCTCTTACAGATATATTCCAGACTTTTAATTATCAAGATCAGGTGAAAAAAGTAGAATGACACACACACAAAAAATCATTAAAGAAAAATGATGGGTTTTATAAGAAATTAAATCTGCAAAGGCATTGTGGTCATTCAAACCTGTTGTCTTTGATCAGTGCTTTCTGATAACTTACACATACTGTCTCAGGAAAGTGATTCAAGAATAATAACATCTATACCCCATATCTGATTCAAGTATTTATTTTATTTCCTTTCACCAGGCTTTCTCCAGTATCACTACATGTCATGGGTACATCATTTTGTAAACTTACTTAGTTACATGTACATTGTTTTTCATTAGATCTAACATTTACATATGATACTCTTTTTTCACTTTAAATTAGCAGTAACACATTTCCATAACTTTTTTTCCAAATTGAAGTTGTTACATCATCTCCACTGCATCAAGCTTGTAGATATAAAATCGTTTTCCATTTATATTAAGTAGCAATGCATTCGACATGACGTTTTGTCCAAGATGAAGTTGCTGCTTTGTTTTTCATTGAGTCTAAATGATTCTAAGTACCAAACGATGTTCATAGTTTTTTTTTGTCCAAACTGACCTTGCTTACTTTATTTCCTGACTTGTATAAGTATAAATAGCCTATTTGACTTAATCACTAAATGCCTTTGAGTAACAACACATTACTCGTAACTTTTTGTCCTTTGGAGTCTTTCACTGTCACACAAAGAGGGCGCCACTGTCTTTATCTAAGCAGTTTCTCTGTCTCTTGTACAATCATAACTCCATGATTTGATCTGCTTCCACTATAGCCTCATTTGTATACGTGCCTTGAAAGAACAGAAAAGGAAAGTTACAAAACTGGAATAACATTTGGCAAAAATTATCAAATCAAAGGAACCCTACATTACTCACAATAGGTAGAAATATTACTGCTGTACCTTACACATCTTTCTCAAAGGTATTTGCTTGTTTGCAACTTTGTGAACCTTTTTTGCCAGGTTTTCTGAAATTTTGTAAGATTTCTTTTACAGGCCTAATGTTGTCTGTAAAGTGGTCAGAACACACAAGTACATGTATAACTTATTGGCAACCAGTAATTATTTCATTGCAATTATTCAAGCTATTTAAAATGCTGAGTTTCCCAGGGAGTTTATGTAGCTTCAGAACCTTTCCAAATCTGCTAAGTTTTCAGGCATAATTAGAACAATTACATGCTAGCATGCAACAATTCAGTCAAGCCATCCCTGCTGTTTACTTTCGTTGACAAACATACCAAGACTTCAAAGGGAGATAACTCTTACTTATAAACGTCAGGAATTATTGGAGATTCATGCCACTTTTAAGTTTCTTTCAAATATAATGTAGTGGCTTCAAACTAACCTAGGTTTCAGAAATATGGGATCAGACATTATTCTTTACATTAATGGATCACTAACAATGCAAGCCAATCCTTGATAGAAGATAACTGACTTAAATGTCTCACTTAAGGGATAAGGAAAAATTAACTGAACATGTCGATCACTCAACTCTTAACCAATCAGAATGAAGGTGCACATTCTTGGTCATAACCATGATCGAAGTTGTATGCCATAAAACTTAAGAATTTACTGTGGTTTGACTATTCTCAACTTGAGCTTCTCAGCCAATCAGTATTCAGGATTAGCTAGAGTTGAGTTAATTCACAAGTTTTAAGTTTTGCCAGCCCTAATCTCGTTCTCAAGAACAAGTCAGAATTACTTCTCTAATCACTCTTATTAGATTATCATTAAAATCTTGGTAGTAAAATATTAGCCACAAGTTATGAAGAAGTACAGGATCACAGATGTTCGTATAATAGCAGTGGATAGATGGTGAACACATGAATAAGATTGGAGCAGGCCTGATGTTAGTCGAGTACATACCCATTGTATTTATCTGTTGTCCTGTTCCTACAATACAGTCCTTAATCACACACTTTTCATTCACATGTGAATTTGCACCCAGAATTGAACCTTGAATATCTGACCTAGAATTAGATAGAGAAAATCAGTGTTGTATGTGAGTGAGTGTCAAGTGAAAATTAATCAACGGAAAGTATACAAGCAATGTTGTAAAAATAACAAGTGTTTGATCGCCAAACTATACTAGGGCCAATAGCAATGACTCATAAAAACAAGTCAACTGGAACCAAACTTGTATTACATGTAGCTGGTTGTATTGATGTTATTTTCCCACACCAGAATCTTTCACTTACATAGAGACATCACAAATGCCAGTGAAAAATGACAAATTTGGCCTATGCTGGGCACTTACAGCCATTGAGAAGTGAGAGTTATTTGATGTGCTAGCACCTACGGTGACATGGAACCTCAGATTTTACTGTTTCAATCAAAGCATATTGAAAGCCAACCACAGCGCTGTTCTAATTCAAACCCCAACCTCACAATTAGGAGGTGAATGCAAACCACTGGGCCAGGGCAGCAAAATGGAAACAAACAAATTTGTATCTTTAACTCATCGATATACACTCTCATAGAAAAATCCATATTCAATATGTGCAACAGCAGCTAAAACAAGTCAGGAAAACTGAAAATATCATGAATTTTTTTAAATTCCGAGAGCCATCACTCAGCTCAAAATATTCAAAACAGGTGCACACAGCTAGGTTAGGATCTGAAGACAAATTAAAAATTTTAAGAGCCAGTAATATTGGACATAAAGGCCTGTCTAAAATCTCTTATATCTGGATGTCTTAAGGGTTTTCATAAAATGTCTTACCCCTCTAAGACTGACACGTGGTCCATAATAACGGAATTTGTTATCTTTACTTTATCACCTATTTGACAATGTCGTCCAATGACAGACTTTTTTATGGACACCTTCTCTCCAATTCGAGCTCCTTCTGCTACAAGGCAATCTGGACCAACCTGGAATAAGAAAATTCATTGATGTGGAAATGTATAAGTCACATCTAAACCAATAAATTGTGCAAATGAAAATATCCAATTATGTAACAATAAGCTGTATTGTTATTGGTGTTTAGAATAGCACTTGAGAATCCCACCTATGAATGCAAGTGAAGGGCTTTAAACTTTGACCTAAACTCTTCATTTTTAAGGAGCTACAAGGGTTCTTATGCAACTAACATGGGTGCTGGATTTTCACTGTCTAATCGAAAGGACAGAAAATGCCAGTCACCTCTACCAAAACTTGAATCCACCACCTCAGAGTCTGTAGACAAGCAATCTCGTACAGCCAAGACATCTCTGTAGCAATATGTTGGAGGATAACACATGCACTTTTGCTACAAGAAATGGGAAAGGAGCACCATGGCTCAGTAATTAGCTTGTTTGCCTTTTGATCATGAGGTCATGGGTTTGAATCCGCACCACAATGTGGTTGGCTGTCCCTGTCCTTGGGATGAGACAGTAGATGTCAACATGTTAAAAAAGCCTCCTTGCTCAATGGCCAAAAGTGCTGAGTATAGCTAGGCCAAATTTAACGCCCTTCACTGGTGCCTTTGCATATAAACGATAAATTCTTAAGTCAAAACTACTAACCAACAATAAACGGTGATCTAATGATCTCCAAAATACAAAATGTTGACACATATTGACAGATGGGAACAAATCACAATATACTACTTAGGGCCTAAATAAGAGAATCAGGGGAATGAAGTTTTAAAAGATAAAAAAATAAAGCATGGAAATGTAGTCGGTCAAATCTGGTATTATCTTAATAAAGACTTGAGAAAAAGAAGTATTCAAGCTCTTATCTCATCGTGCAAGCTCAACCTGCCTTAGCCAGCCATATTATGTCCATATATATGACCTAAATGTAGGTTTCCCTGATGTGGAGTTTTCCTTTACAAATCACCTGAATTAAGAGACGACATGTCATATGAGTATTTACAAACCTTGGTTTTCTCTTTAATGGTAGCTGATGGATGTACGTTTGGTAAGTCTTTTAATATCTCAATTGAATTAAAAATTCTTTGAATCTGAAAGTACAGAATTCAAACACAAAAAAAGAAAATTGTGGTTTTTCATAGAAAGCAGTGAGCTACTGGTACTTCCATTGGAGGAATAACATAATAAAGTAATACAATAGGCCCAAGGGGCCTGAACGGTCACCTGAATTTGGTTGAAATTGGCCCACTGTTTCCTGAGAAGCCTGAAATGTGAAATCCTATAGTTACCCTATGGAAAATGATTAACCCCAGGTTAGGGCCAAAAATGACCCCAGGGCCTTCTCTTGAACAAACTTGAATCTACACCCCAAAAGGATACTATATTCAAGAAATCGGCAGATTTGGCATTGTACTTTCAGAGAAGAATATTTTATAAAGTTGCAAAATTTGAAGCTTTTTGGCCCTAGGCCAGAGCAATTTTTGGAACAGATTGCAAAGGTCACCTGAGTTTACTAAAGTGACCTAAAAAGTCAAATTCCGAAAATGAAGATCAAAACAAGAAAGAATCTGTAAATTATCATAACAAATATGCTTCTTGTACACAAGAAAATAAGGTGCTGGAACATAATCCACCATCTAGGAAAGTCTATAGGAATGAAAGGGTCTATAATTTCATCAAAAGAAATCATACTTGCCAATTTAAATTTAAATTACTGGCAAAACGAGCATTACCATCTAAGGTAAATTTGGCAGGATCAATAGTTGGAATTTAATCTTTCTTAACAAGTACATATTTTAAATCTTATTTGCAATTGCTCTCATTATGTCTAAAATGCGACAAATTTCTCCTGCATCAGTAAAGTTGATAATTACATAATAACTGTCCTAAAATATAAGACCTATTTGCAGAAATTATAGTAAAGTACCAACCTGCTTATTTGATTCACTATAAGAGGACAACGTATTGACCCTTGTACATAATCCACCTTCTTGAATATAAGCATAACAGCGGATTTTGTCACCATGGTAACAGTCTGCCATATCACCACGGTGATCTATCCAGGACGTCATATCACCTATCTGCTCAGAATACTGATCCTCAGACAAAAAACTTAATATATCTGAAAACAAAGAAAATACTTTTAATTAGATATACTAGGAAATCAAGCTTTCTGCTGCTAAGATTTCTTATAGAACAATTTCACAGATCCAAAGGATTGCATGTAGTGTAAAGTAAGTTAATAAAATTAATCACAATATATAAGTGTGATTGTAGAGTCCTTACTGAGAAATGAAGACTGACAAAGTGGTTTATTACTGGGTCAATTATTTTGAGATGGTCCCTGATAATGTTCATTTCCTCCCTTAATTTCATACCTGCTTTTGGTTCCTCTACTATGATGGACTGATTTGTTTTTGTCAAGTCTTTGTCTGGCCGTCGTGGTTTTCTAAATTGTTTTCTTACAAGATGAGGTATAAGCTCTCCTCTGATATCAGATAGAGATCTGAAATAAAAGACAGTACTAGCTTAACAAAAGAAAATCAATAACTTATGGCTAATTTCTAGCATTTAAATTTCCCACCATGAGACTCAGAGATGACCAAGTACAGTGGACTTAGGCTCCAACAAATTTTTATAGACATCCTTCGTTTTAAGCATCAGAATTTACTAAGTGTATAGACACATTGTAAATAGTAATTTCTTTCAGGGATTATATTCTCCTTTGTTTTAGCACTGATTTTGCTTTAAGCTGATACCTTATGGACAAACTCTACTGTATAAAATTTGACGAAATCACTCCATTTGTCTAATAAGTGTATCTGCACCTATATGTACATGTAATATAGTCAGTCAGGTGAAGAAATGACACTGAGTATGCATGATCTGTAAAACACTATAAAATGAAGAACAAATTTCAAAAATGAAAACTTAAAAGTTATGTTTTACCCATGTGGGACTATAAATTTCTGTTCAAGTTTTGCAAAACTGGGGTGAAAGGAAACATGAAAATGTAGCAAATTAATAACAGGATCACTTACAGGTTTTGAGCCATCTCAGGGTTTGGGAAGGGATCCCCAACTAGTTTATGTATACAGTCAAACCTGCCGTAGCAACCCATTGTATCAAAGGACAATCTGACATAAAACTTGACCTAAATTTTCGCTTCCCAAAGTTGGTAATTCCTCTACAAATTACCTGAATTTAGACACCACTTGTCATATGTGGCCATTTTGGCACCTGCGCTTGGACAGTCTCTTAAAACAGGTTAGACTTTAGCTTATGTGTGTTGGCTTACTGGAAACTTATAATAAAATATTTAACCAAAAATTAACATTGTCGCTTATGGAAAAATTGGTACTGGTCTGTCTAACCTAATGCAAGTTTAACCAATGAGAACATGAAAACCAGTATGTACCATTCTTTGAGCATGCATCAAATATGTTCACTCTAGCCACCGCTCTGTTATCTGCTTGACAAGCTTGTATAACAAAATGAAATTTTTAAGACCATATCTACATGTATGCACTTTATATGACACATAGACATTACATCTACCTGTACTACTGTCATACCTTTGTAATATCCATGGTAACAAGGCATTTTGAATAATTTACCCACTCTCAGGTAACATAATGAGATACAATAGTACTTCAATTGTGTAATCGACTTTATGCCGACATAGGCAGTATTTTGTTTTTTATGTATACTTATGTTCAGCTAACACAGTATGGTACCTGGAGTTACATTTCGGTGATTAATATTACATGTACAATGTATATAAGTGGTAATTCTATTTAATTTGTCTGAGTCTAAGAAAATTGACATCATAACCGTAGTTGAACTTTTGTGACTGGTTATTATCTAGACTAATGAAAAATAAGGCACACTCGGAGGTTAGATGTCTACGACTTGTATGCTATTATAGAAGTACATGTATGCTTTTTAATAAGGTCTGACCTATTTTAGAGACTGACCGATGTACGCTTTTTAATACGGTCTGTGTAGACTATTGTCTGACCTGTTTTTAGAGATTGACCAAGGGAAGATGTAAATATGATCACATATGCCATGTAGTCTTCAGGTAATTTGTATTGGAATAAAATCACTTTGATAAGCTTACAGTAAGTTACATTAGGCAGGTAGTCCTTTCATTTAGTTAGGTGCTAAGGCAGGTTAGACTGTGTATAGATTTTGTAAAGAATCACGATGAAAAAGTCATAAAGACAGGAGAGACTTTCAGCATGTACAGAACTAGAGATCTAGATCAAAGTATAAAAGTATATACTAATATTGGTCAATTTTGTGCAGATTCTCATTTTAACAGGGTCAAGTTTTTCCTTTTTACAAGATGGACACTAGGGGTGAATCAATATATCGATATATCGTATCATATCGATATTTACTTGTGTATCGATATTCAATACAGTGACTATCCAATA